>VWZZ01002180.1:71999-114311 GCA_013399095.1 Psophia crepitans | reverse complement strand
TGTGAGAAGAGGCCGACCCCCAGCTCGCCACAACTTCCTTTCAGGGAGTTGTAGAGAGCAATAAGGTCTCCCCTGAGCCTCCTCTTCTCCAGACTGAACAAGCCCAGTTCCTTCAGCCACTCCTCATAAGACCTGTGCTCCAGCCCCTTCACCAGTTTCGTTGCCCTTCTCTGGACACGCTCCAGGGCTTCGATGTCTTTCTTGTGGTGAGGGGCCCAAAACTGGACACAGCACTCGAGGTGCGGCCTCACCAGGGCTGAGTGCAGGGGGACGATCACCTCCCTGCTCCTGCTGGCCACACTATTCCTGATACAGGCCAGGATGCCGTTGGCCTTCTTGGCCACCCGGGCACACTGCCGGCTCATGTCCAGGCGAGCGTCAACCAACACCCCCAGGTCCTTTTCCTCTGCACAGCTTTCCAGCCACCCCGCCCCCAGCCTGTAGCACTGCCTGGGGTTGGTGTGGCCAAAGTGCCCGACCCGGCACTTTGCCACATTAAACCTCATCCCGTTGGCCTCTGCCCAGCGATCCAACCTGTCCAGGTCCCTGTAGAGTAGAGGGGAGGGATCCCCTCCCTCGACCTGCTGACAACGCTTTGCCTAATGCAGCCCAGGGTATCATTAACCTTCCTCTGGGCACCTTGGTTTTAGGTTTCTGTGAAGTACCTTTCAGTGTGATTTTGTAAAGAATAACCCTTTTATGGACAAACAGTAACCTAACTATACAAAGCTATGGTAAAGCAGAACCATGGAGTTAAATTACAAGCTACAACCCAGGATAACACAAGGAGAGAACTCTGTTGGACAGGACAGGGATTGCCATCCCATTTCCCTCAGGACACAGGTCCAGATCACAGATGCCACAGTCACAGGCGGTACCTACTGGTACCCAGTGACAGTTTCTGAGACCACCATTAATACACAACCTTAACAATGCACACAAACTGAGATGAGAAATTACTTTCTGAAGCGGATACAGAAAACACTTAATTAAAACAACTGTTGTATTTGAGAAAAAGCCCCATTTCAGGAATTGTGTGATCTTTGTCTATGGGTTTCTAGCATGCTCTTGAATGAAAGACTCTGTGAAATTTTGAGATGATATAGGCTTGGAAAGAAGAGTGAAGTGATGGGTGCAGTGATCTCATGAACCAAGAATGGAAATCATAGAATCACAGAATAGTTTGTGTTGTAAGAGACCTTTAAAGGTCATCCAGTCCAACCCTGCTCCCCCCCACCCCGCCCCAGTAATAAGCAGGTACATGTTTAACTAGGTCAGGTTCCTCAGAGCCCTGTCCAACCCTGACCTTGAAAATTTCCTGGGATGGGGCATCTACCACTTCTCTGGGCAACCTGTGCCAGTGTTTCACCACCCTCATCATAAAAAATTTCTTCCTTCTACCTAGCCTAAACCTACCCTCTTCTAGTTTAAAACCATGACCCCATGTTCTATCACTACAGGCCCTACTAAAAAGCCTGTCTCCATCTTTCCTATAAGCCCTCTTTAAGTATTGAAAGACTACAAAATCAGAGGTATCAGTAAGCTGTTATCTCATGTTATTTCATGGCAGTTCTCTGCAGAGCTCAGTTAAATTATTCTAGAAGGGTATCTGGCAACTACGTTCTGTCTTCCTGATACTGATTTGGACACCATCATCTCAGGCAAAATCAAGTGAGCTCACTTAAACAGTTAGAAAAACATCACTCAGCCGAATGCACATCCTGATAGAAATCCCCGAATTTGTTCAGCTATTTTAAAGTATATTTTGCAGGGAAATAGGAAAAACAGTTACAAACAAAAGATTGCAATGCTGATGCTGCTTCTCTACTGGTAACCTGATCAATGTTTATAAATATGTTAAGGGTGAGTGTCAGGAAGATG
Source organism: Psophia crepitans (assembly GCA_013399095.1). NCBI lineage: Eukaryota > Metazoa > Chordata > Aves > Gruiformes > Psophiidae > Psophia > Psophia crepitans. The sequence goes on along the minus strand of VWZZ01002180.1, from coordinate 112,430 downwards.
GAGCCAGGCTCTTCTTGGGGAGCATAGGAGGTTCTGTGTTAATACAAGGAAAAACTTTTTCACTGTGAGGGTGACAGAGCCCTGGGACAGGCTGCCCAGAGAGGTTGTGGAGTCTCCTTCTCTGGAGACAATCAAACCCCGACTGGACGTGTTCCTCTGTGATGTGCTCTAGGTGGTCCTGCCTTGGCAGGGGGGTTGGACTAGATGATCTTTCGAGGTCCCTTCCAACCTCTAAGATTCTGTGATTCTGTAACAGGAAAGTGCACATGGGATCTGCAAAGTAACCTAAGGCAGTTAGTCACTAAAATTCCGTTGAATTCCAGTTCCTTTAAATGTCTGGTAGTGCAAGTTTACACTGCTGAAGGTGGTTTTAGCTAGTATTGTGCTGAAATTCTCAGCAATGTTCTTGTGGTTAGTTATGAGATTTCACCTACTATGGAGGAAAGTAAAAGGGGCTAAGAATAGCCATGTTATTCAGTTGCAGAAACTTTGGAAACCACTCCATCTAGATCTGTCCATCTGTGCTCTGAAACTGCTCTTGAAACATATTTGGAACAGACAGTAGTTTTTCAAAGTGAATCCAGTGTAATTCTCAGCTATCACAGATATGCACGAGAGTCTCTTCAATGGGATACCAATGGCATTTGACCTCTCTTGATTTCATATTCTGTTGCCATCATCCGGGAACACTGAAAATGCTACATAGAATCATAGAATGCTTTGTGTTGGAAGAGGCCTTAAAGATCGTCTAGTCCAATTCCCTGCCATATATAGGCAGGGACATCTTTCACTGGATTAGGTGGCTCAAAGCCCCATTCAACCTGACTTTGAACACCTCAATGATGGGGCATTCACAACCTCTCTGGGCAACCTGTTCCAGCGTCTCAGCCACCTGCATAATAATTTCCTCCTGTCCAATCTAAACCTACCCTTTTTCAGTTTAAATCAGTTGCCCCTTGATTTCTTACCACAGGCCTTGGTAAAAAGTCTCTCTCCATATTTCTTGTAAGCTACTTACAACTTAAACCCCCTTTATGTACTGAAAGGCTGCAATAGGGTTTCCTCAGAGCCTCCTCTTCTCCCAGCTGAACAACCCCAACTCTCAGACTTTCTTCACAGGAGAAGCTTTCCAACTCTTTGATCACTTTGTGGCCCTCCTTTGGACCTGCTCTAACAGGTCCATGCATTTCTTGTACTGGCGACCCCACAGCTGGATGCAGATGGGGTCCAAAATCAGAGGTAATTAATATCCGCTCTCCATTTATTATTGCTTTCCAATCTACTTGCATGTTTCAGGTAAGTAATTGCATTGAATGGGTCACTCCTAGTTTTTCCCTGACCTCTCTGAGAAGATACTGCATGTCTGCATTGCTTTTGCTTTGATTTCTGTCTGGCAGAATGAGGGATTACTTCATTCTGACTGCAGTCTTAGACTTGCCATTATATTCAGGTTTAGGGCAAATGTTGAACCTGTAGAAGATGGGATCCCTGGGTAGCTACAGTCCTCTGTAAACTTCCTTTGGTGCACTGCTAGAGTCCAGATTGTGTCAAGTTGTGCTGTTAAACTGTCTAGCTGCATTTCCAAGTATGAAAATCCTGAGCTCTAAAAATGACATCTTTGCCATGATCAGTGGAGCCCCTAAGTAATGTCTGGTTTGTAACACAGAGAGACATTGGGTCCTCTGGATGCAAAAATATCTTGCTGTGTTTAAACCTCACACTTCAATTTGTTGTAACTCAATCAGATAAGAGCATCATGAAATGATTATAAACAGCAGCGGATTGTGTTCAGGCCTTAATTTCCTGATGTTCACAAATGTGGGAATTGGGTGTTACCTTCCCACGTGCTAAGAATGCTCAACCAGTAAGACATGATTTTACATCAGGTCTCTGTTTTCACTGCAGTTTGTAACCTCTTTTTCCAGCAACTGGGCCTTGCTTCCTTCAAGGCAGGTCTGCCTTGAGAAGTAGTTTATTTGGATCACTCCATAGCCCAGTGATTAAAATCTATATTCCACCCATCTGCCCCCAGTCCCTTATTCAGTTGGCCAAGCCCTTCTTTGGTTCCTACATCCTTAATCATCTACCACTTAATTACATCATGAATCTAAACATACTTTTAAGGTAAGGAGACCTATGCAAGCTCATATGTAACCCATGTGCTGATGGGCATAAATTTTTTTAGGCATCTGATTTTGGTTTTATTCTTCCCACAGAAAGAATATTTTTTTGCTTTTATTCTTTCTCCTGTCATTTCCCTGACTCTCCCCTTCCTTATAAGAAAACTCAAGCAATTCCTTGTATTTCACAATGAAATGGGTCTAGAAATGATGAAAAAAATCACAGACAGGAAAGAACATGTGAAACTACCTGCAAATCTGTGATTAGGTCATTGCAGCTCAGGATACAGGCCAGATTTCATAGTAATTACCACCTTGGCTGGGCAGGAACAAGTGGAGGACTTTGATAGAAGCAGCGAAGTATGAACAGGTACAGCTGCAGACATGATCAGTAAAGACTGTAGTTACGCACCTCACCAGCACGCCTCAGTCTGAATTACAAATGCTGCTTCTTGCATAAACGTGGGACAACAAATTGCTATTTGCTGTCCCAGTCATTTGCTATTTCATTTGCATCTTTCCTTAAATTCAGATCAAGCAGGACAGTGCTACTCTCTGATAGCTGATTAGGAACTTACTCTCTGTCTTTTCTCAAACAGCCTATTCAGAACTGATACCAGCTGCTACACTGAACCTAGAGTAGCTTGAGCTATCAGTGCTGCAGCGTCTCTCAGCTCAGCTGCCACCTGTTTGTTCCCTAGTGCTCAATCAAGAAAGGCAAAATGTTTTGGTGTTGCCGTTCTCACAGCACAGGGGATGTAGGGTTTGCCTGTGAATCCATCAAGTCTGAAACCCAGACCCCCAAGAAACCCTCATACTTTTGAGGGCAGCAAAAATACACACAGTGTATAAAAAACCACCATCCTGATCATTGTGGATAATTAGTATAGATTGGACACCAGTCAACAAGATGTTTTTTTGGAAGCAACTACTATTTTGTTGTGCTGAGTTGCAAGGAAAAAACCCACAACAAACCACAGCAGAGTTTGATTTGTTCTTTCACTAAGTTTATTGTCAAACTCATGCAAAGAAAATGTCCCTCTAATGGGTCTGAGAATGTGGGTAAGTAAATAGATCTGTCACAAAGATACCTTACCTTTGTTTTCCTTCTTATTCCTCCTTAAAACCCAATGTCTTTAAAGGTCTGCCATAATAACATCAGTGTTTATTGAAGCAATAAAATTTAATGCAGTGGAAGACGTTAACAAAAGTGTGGGTGTGGAGAATAAGGGGAGAAGTAGAATAATGGAATCATAGAATCTTTTTTCTCAGAAAAGACCTTTAAGATCATCAAGTCCAACCATTAACCTAGCACTGTCAAATAGTCCCAGTGTTGGTAGTATCTCAATGGACACGGTAAGCCCCAACTAATTCTCTTCCTCTAGCAATGGTATGGCTGAATGAGAGCAGATTGTAGACACATTATCTGCTGCTCCTTCAACAATTGTCTGTAATCATTCCAAGAGTTGGCCAGCACAACAAAAGAAGCAATGGGCCTTCTGGGACAGTCTAACCTTAAATTGACTGAATAAATGCAGGAGGAGGCAGTGCAACTGAAGCACCAGTTTTATTTAGCACCAGTTACATTATAATTAGCAGAGCTAATATGGAATAGGGATAAGCTGTATAGATGCACTCTACTAGTTATCTATGTACTTTCACCTGTGAACAGGATTTGGTACATGTGGAAAAAGGTGTTCTGGAGTGTACAGACACTGTTTATTCAGCCCCTATAGTGATGTTCACATTTGACCTCAAAGGAAAAGGATCTGTGGACTGAGGGGAGGATGAAGCCATCAAGGAGAGGGAAGCTGAACTGATCATTGTAATAGCACTAGCTCCTTTGTTAATGCAGTCAAGACACAAATCTCTAGTACCTATAGTCACTCCATAGCACAGACTGGGACAAGTCTCAGCACAGATGGTACGTACATGGGAAGTGAGGGAACACTGTGGAGATACTCAACACGTCTGAGAGCTCATAGAACATGATTCATAGCCTGACAAATACTGTATTTTGTCTAGCTTGAATGTACAATTGTCAAAGAGATACTTGCCCATCTTTTAATTCCACACCTATCTTTCAAATGACCTTGCAAACTCTACCCCATTTCTCAGCAATGATCACATCAATTCTTTAGGACTTTTAGAATTTATTCAGTCAGCAATAGTGAGATGTAAGAATTTATCTGGGGTATTGAACAGTGGCAAAAATACTCAACCAAGGGTGTTATTCTAATAAAGGCCATGTACTTTTTGTGTAACAACACAAATGCCCTTGGCTGTATGCTCATCTCTTGGCCACACGCACAGGTGATGTCTTGTTTCCTCCTCTAGAGGAAAACTGCCTTTAAAAAAAAAAAAAAAAAAAAAGCTGAGTTGGTTGAAATGTAAACTTAAGGCCTGTCACTTCCACTAGGTGATGAAAGTCCTCTGTACCAGTAAGGAACAGATGCCTGCAGTTTGCTTTCAGTGAATCTGTACATCAAGTGATGCATCCTAAAGAAAGGATCATAAATCTCACTTGCCTGCTGCTTCATGGTCTATGCTCCAGCAGTGATCACGAGGGGAGAAGGGGAGTGCTCTTTTCTGTAAGTTATTTATATTAATGTATCCCTGGAGTTCTCAATTATGTTTTATGATACCTGTGCAGTATCCACCCTTTCCATCAAGTGGCTTTTTATACATCTGAGATGCAGCTGGTTAGGCTGTGAAGATGTGCTGCCAATGTCCCTTCAAATGCCAGTGCAGTAGATCCATCACAGTCTATAAGGTGTGACCATGTGTGTTGAGACAGGCTTACAACATATTTCTGCCTTCCAACTGAACCTGCTCAGACAGTGTAAGCGTACTAGAAATTTCTTGGTCAGTCAAGAGCAATTCAGCATTTACCCGAAGCAGTGAGCATCTGTATAGGGTTCAGATGTTGTGCAGTTTTAGTGCCACAGCGATTCCCCCCATGTTAATCATCTGGGAGGCAGCAGGCTAGTGGGAGACTCTTGTGACTGGATCCATCTCCAGGGCAAAGCAAGTGTGATGTGGCCAGTGAAGACATCCAGATTCCTCCATCGCAGGTCCTGAACACCTCCTTCATTCTCATGTGTCCCTTCAGGGACAGGGAACTTTTTCTAAAATTGGATTTCAGTATTCCAAAATGCAGTTTCTGGAGAAAGAGCCTGGGTGGCTTATCATTAATCACAGGAGTGTGACACACCATCACCAGCCTGCCTGAGTTAGCTTCCATGGAGTAAATTGATTTCTTGTGGAAGTAGGTCTCTACATACTTTCAGTCTAAAGAACAGTATGAACAAGTGCAGCACTTAAGGAACTTCTGCCACGTTCATATTTGAACTGAACCCATAATTTGTCTCCATAAGGTATATACACCATAAAGGATCATCCAAGCTAATAATACTAATAAAACCCACATATATAAAATATACCACATATATAAAATACCCTCCATCCAGTGGGGAGGGAAAAAAATTTACCACAAACACCTCCCCTCCCCCAAACCCCTCTATTATTGGGCCAAGTGGATTGAATGCACCTTTTTTCTACATGCAGTACCCCTATCCCTGACTTTATTTCAAGTCACATGCCCAGCAGTTACTACTTCAGACTTTGTCTTTCTCAGACAGTGACATCTTTATTGCAAAAAATTAAAATCATATGATGTCAATGCAGTTATGGTATTTGGGAGGGGAAATGGGGTACTGAATGACAATGTTTTATTAAATCTGATTATTTATTTTCTTCTATCCACTTGTAAATTATTTTTTAATGCATTCTGCAAAAGGAAGGCTCATTACTGAAGGAAATTAAAGTCCAAATGCATTTAAAGCCAATAAAAGGAAATGCCTATTAGTGCAGCATGTGTTTAGCCAGTCAGTTCCCTGTTATGGAAGATCATAAAGGCAAATATTGCAGCTGAAGTCTGAAAAGGGCAGGAAAGACATGATGTCTGCTAATAACATACATAGTCTGACAAGGCAAGGTAACAGGGATAATCACATTTCACACTCTGAAGCATAAGCAGTTTGCCTGCCAAGGCCAGAAAGGAGTTCCTCCTGCCACAAATGTTTCAATTTGAATTTTGCTCGTTCTTGCAGTGGTGTGGTACAGGATCTAGGAGAGGGGAATTCAGGCGCATAGAGCTTTTTCTCTGTTCTGAACAACAGAGGAACAACACTCTCCTCTTTTCAACCACTGCTCCTGGAACAGAGCAACAATGATGCTGGTGCAGGTCTCGTTCTGGAAGGGAGTGCAGAGCACACAGGGGGCTGTGTTCCGACTCAGGGAATGTCCTCTCATCCAGCTTGGGGCAGTCTAAGCAGAGGAGGGATAAGAGAAAGCCTGACAGTGAGGTTTCACTAGCCATGTCCCAGATGTGCTGGGATTGAGGGGCTGCCCTTGCTCTGAGGCACCTGCAGAAACCTGCAGAACCAATCCATGTTTCAGGCACAGCCACACGTATCCCAGGGTGCACCGCTGCCCGCAAGCACCATTCCCCTCCCTGATCCGGTGGCTTTAAACCACTAGAAAAAACAAAGCCACAGTAAAAGTTGGACATGCCTGAAAACAAAACACGGTGTCCTTGGGCCTCAGACAAGTGGCACAGCCCCTCCCTGCTCTCCCAAGCACACTGGAGAGGCGGTAAGCTTTGGTGGCCTCAGCTTACACTCAGCCTGGCCCTCCAGGCCTTGTCCTGCATTTCCTGTAAACAGGGAACGCTTCCTCCCCAGAGATGACCTGGCAATGAACTAGTGAGGGCTGACGCTCAGCCACACCGCACCCAATGCCCCACCATGCCAGAAGGTACAATGGGTTGGCTGATAATACATAATAGGTTATTAATGGCAGCTCTGCCCTTTATAGACTCCTTTGAGCACATTATTTACATTGCATGTCAGCCACCCAGAGCTTTTACTTTCATTAAATCATTAGCTTTACAGACACCCAGAACTTTTCTATCCAAGAACAGCAGAAGTTTTCCTTAAGCCCTCAGCACAGCTCTTCTTACGCTTCTCCTTTTCTTCTTCCCCTTGCCCTGTGGTTCCCCCGCAGCCTAAAGTTCCCCACCTCTGGGCAGTAACCTTTGCTATATTGTATCCTTGCAATGCTCAGAAACCTGAACTGAGAGGGGCAAAATGAAGACCGGAGTGCTTGGCAGTGACAAAACTCTCCCTTGTGTGCTGTGAAACTCTTCTTCCTTCCCAGACCGTGCAGGCCATACATGTGCATCGTGCTGAAACTTTCCATACTGCACATCTGTCAAGGGACAGAAGATAAAAAGGAAAACATCCACTAATTATCAGGATGGGCTTCAAGAGATTTGCTGAGCAACCCTTAGTCACAGCACGAATCGCCTCTGACAATGAAACCACTCAATACTTCTGCCCTATTTTCCTCTATAAAAAGACTTATCTTAGTGACAGTCTGACTTTGGATACAGCAGTGTAAAACTGGGAGGAATTTACCCCGACTTCAGTGCAGTCACTTTATAGATATACTTGTGATCTTTGAGCAGAATAAGACTCTCTGATTTCACTCTGTACCCTCTGTAAGACGTACTCCTCTCATAAATCATTGACAGAATAAGCCACCCACCTAGAACTGCATGAATAAGCAGAAGGAAAAGATATCTCCTGTAAGAAATGACCTTCAGCTAGTCACCTGATGGTCATCTCACAGTATGAGAAGGACATCTCTACGGGGAGACCACTATCTGGGAAGTAAAGCTGAAACCTCTGCCCTACTACAAATTTTTTATTATTATCTTCAGCATGTTTCTTAACTTCTTTGTGCTTTGGTTGTCATTTGTGTAAAGTGGTTAATCCCACAGCAATGTCATGTTTAAAATACAGGTAAGATTGAAGGTTTTGGACACTGTGGATCCCTACCAGCGTCTAAAACAGAACTGCTCTGTCCATCTCCCTTGGGGCACAGTTTTGCTTCTGTTCTTGCTGTTGACTATGAACTAAAAGGGATTTCACTATTCTGGTTGTCATGGTTTAGCCTCAGCTGGCAGCTGAGCACTACGTAGCTTCTCAGCCACTCCTTTCCCCCTCCCCGGCAGGGTGGGGAGGAGAATGGGAAGGAAAAGGCAAAACCTTATGGACTGGGATAAGGACAGTTTACTGGGACAGCAAAGGGAGAGGGAAAACAACAACAACAGTACTTAGAATATGCAAAACTAGGGATACACAATACGGTTTCTCACCCAATGACTGTACAACTCAGACTGCATGCTCAGACCCGTCCTGAAGCCAGACTGCCCCCAAGCCATGAGTCCTGGAGCCACACCACCCCTCCCCAACTAGCCTCCTTTTATGCTGAGCATGATGTCATATGGTATGGAATACCCCCTTTGGCCAGTTTGGGTCACCTGTCCTGGTTGTGTCCCATCACAGCTTCTGGTGAAAGTTAACACTATCCTAGCCGAATCCAGGACAATGGTATGGTCATTAAGTCAAAGAGGGATGGGTACCCCTAGGATCATGCCCATGCTTATTTAAGTTAATGCACAGAGTAATGTTTTCTGCACAAAGGCACACACTGGAGAACACCAACAATGGAAGATTTAGGGAGCACTACATGCCCAAGGAATTGCAATTTACAAAAAAAACTGCAGATAGACACTTCAGAAAAAGGTCTGCATAAATAATTCTGTGGGACTTTCGCAAATGAAGCTAGGCAGAACAAAGGCTTGTTTGTAACACACAGTGGGCTCTCCTGGAGATGCTCAGCATTGGTGGACTGGTTCTGCTGTCTTACAAGCATAATAGAGAGTTTTAAAGTTTTAAATAGGTAAGAATCTGGGTCCAGATGTGTGGCTGCACAAGGAGGTTACTGACTGCACCGAGCTGCACAGAACTGGAATACCTTTACAAGTCCTGTTCCTTAGTGTCTTTAGGTTTGTGCAATACAGCAGCTGCTCTGTACTTTTGCACATATAGTCCTGAAACTCAGAGTACAGCTGGGACTACACTATTGATTCTGGAATCCAGCCTGGACTGAGATGTGATTAGATGTCAATTAGGCAAATGTGATCATTACAGCAGCGAACGGATCCAACTCAATTATAATCCTTTCAGAAGATTCAGCTTAGCATAATACTTAAGTGATAACAGAAGTGAAAACTCAGAGGATGCCAGCTTGGAAATGGTGTCAATGAAATGCAAACACAAAACTGAACTTGAAACAGTCATGATTTGCTACAGCCAGAATTTTCACTGATCTACTTATTAATAGAAATCTGAATTCTTGGCACTTGATTCCAAAAGACAGCAGAACTGGTGACAGACAGAGGGATTGGTTTTGTCATGGGAAACAGTCTTGGATTTTTTTAAGCTGTTTGGAGTTGTGTTGGGAAAAGATTAGTATTCCTAAAGGCTTTTAGATAGCAGAGAAAATAATACTTCCAAAGCAGGTAATGACAGTTTTCAGTTTTTCTCTTCTGTCTTTTAAAAAAGCAAATTTTATTCTTAAATTAGAAGTAGCAGTAACACATCACTAATACTTCACACAGTTTGAATCCACTACTCAGACAATATATGAATTTCTTGGAAGTACTGCTTTTCTTAGAAGTGAAGTTACAAACACCTTGCATGATAATGAGTCCAAATAAGAGAATTATCTATAAACATCGTTATAGCATTACTGATTTTGATTTCATTCATGCATAAGTAGAACAACAGTTAGTTATGCACATGGGGGAATAAGGGCAGAACGCGGAATTTCAGAAGTGGTATTAGGAACAGTAGGAAACCCGTGATTTGTAATTGCCATTTCCAAAATGGAAATGACACTTCTAGTGCATGGCTTTAAGGTGTCCCTTTCAATGCAGTAACAGTATTAGTCTTTCAGATCCAGTGGCAAAAGAGTGCCCAAGTGTGCAGTGTAAGTGCCTTCAGTAGCAGCTGGCAAGGAGATCTCACATTGCTTAACATATTTCTGTCCTGCAAAGAATTAACCTTGCAGTAACTTCGCATAAAGCCTTAACTTGTACCTTGGGCTGAGAATGGTGCTGAGGTTAGAAGGGCGTTAAGGGAGAGGTATAGGAACAGTGGATGCTGATAAGGATGGCAGACATGTATATGGGACTGGCTTCAACTTATGATAAATTGAAAAAATAATTTGGTTGAACACTGTCAAGCTTTCTGAGGGTTGATGAATGATTTTAAGGTTCTGAATTACCGATGGAGCTCAAAAGTAAACTTTATGGACCCCAAAAGTAAACTTCATGGGAAAAAAGCCATAATGAGGTGGTTTTATAGAATGAAGTTCAGGTGCTAATTTTAAACCAAAGAATTTTGATTGGGTGGGGCCCCAAATTGATAGTTAACATTTTCAGGACAAAATACCGTAAACCTATCAGCCTACTCCTTTCAAATTAAAGCCCTAAGTTCCACATTCTCCATTTGCCTTGAAACAGCCAAGTCCATCAAAGTTGCTAGAGGAAGGTGAGAAGGTAAAAAAATACTATCTGTTTTGATCTGGATGCTTGCTTGACATCAGATTTTAATGGAAAGTAGAAAGAAAATTTTTCATGGCACTCAAACGGCAGGTAGATTACAACAATGACACAGGTACACAAAACCTTGTTATTTGAAATCAGATGTTTAACACTCCTGTATCTTTATTGCTCAACTCCAGAACTGGAATACTGACATTAAAAAAGTCCCAAATCTTGAAACCTTAATGTGTGTATTTTAGAGGTATCAGGGAATCTCTTTAAGTGGGGGCTAGAACTTTCCTCTGCTGCCTGTGTTAAGGCAACAAACAAGCCTAAATGCCTAGACAGACTGACAATTTGTGGCAGAATTCCTCACTGAGGAGTAAGAGGAGGAACATATGCCTTATAAACCATGGAGGAGCAAGAAAAGACAAGGAATGAGCTCTGTTATGAAACAGCACCCCATGCAATAAGTGTAGAGGAAAAGGCCCCAGAAGCATTTTAAATAGTCTCCCTAATTCCTCAAGAGAGCTTGAGAGTGTTCCTCTGTCATCCCCCCACCAGCTCAAATGACCCTGTGCTTACACCTTCCACACAGGCTAAACTAGCACTGGTTCTCGGCATCATTCTGCAAGTGGCACCCTTATTGACTCCGCTGATGTGGCAGAGAGTTTGGCAAACAGACCAGCATGGAAAAAACAGCCCAGACTTCTGCCCTGGGGGCAAGCAGAAGCAGCCACCATTATAAGTGACACCAGTACTTGTCAGCCCAGGAAGCTTGTGTAATGATGTGGCCAGAAGCCATGGCCCAGTTATGACAGCTTGAAGCAGGAATACAAAAACAAGAGCTGGCCCTCATGAAGTGATTTTCGTGGCTTGATCTTGCTTCTGTCTCTGTAAGAAAGTGTTCTACGTGCAGGCAGGTTTAGGATTTTCTCCACATTTATTGGTTCACTTTCCAAGGGGCAAAACTCTTTCTCTTTGTATGTGTACATTACAATCAAAGATCTGGCAGCGTAGCTGTAGCACGGAGAGTCAGGCTATACCCCCATTACTATTTGACCAATTAAGCTAGTGTGCATGACCTGGGTCCTCATCCTCAGCTCAGCACCAGAAAAGTGAATAGGTTTTGCCCATTTAGCTGCCTGAATGGGGTCAAAGAAGCCCCTGGAACAATATAGAGGAAGAGGACGTGTCCAAGGTCAAGGAGGAGGATGGGACTAGGCAGCGGTGGAACAGACCAGCTTAAATTGTTTTAACACCATAGTCTGGGCTTTAACGTGGGCTGCACAAGGCCACAGGGCCATGGGGAGGTGTACACACCTGTGTGTCCTGCTGCGTGCGCAGTCCTGCTTGTCTCTGGCAGCGTGTTCTGCAACTACTTTGTTCTGTTTACTTTTCAGAGGGCACCATGAGCAGGAAGATCATTGTATCACACAGTGTATCAGAAAGGAGACCATTGCATAGAAAAGCAGTATCCATATGAGCCGTGGCAAATGCAATGAAGCTGCCTACTCTCTTCACAGATTTGGAAGTATCCAGGTATGCCCTGTTACCATCTTGTGTTGTGATTCTCTGCACCTGCCCTCTGCCTGCTGCATCAAAGCATGGCTGTTAGTTCTCCCCCTACTCTGAGAATGAATGTACTCTGGTAGAATAAGAGACGTGGCAACCTGAGTGATTCACACACTCCCAGCAGATTGGCTACATGACTGACATGGAGAAATAGCTGGCTGACGGGCAAATCACAGACATGCTCAACAAGCCTTCTGCAGAGAGGCGTTGCTTTACAAACTGTGGTGTTGAAGCCACTGGCAAAAAAGGTTGTGAAATGTTAATAGGTAACCCTAACCACTCCGAAAAGATCTTGACTGGCCCTATACCATACTGCGCAGCATGATGTTCTGCAGCAGGTACACTGTTCTCTGCCCTAAACAATCCGTTCACTTGTCACGGAATTGAAAATCAGTATCTGTAAGTAGAGGATGCTCCAAGACTTCCAAATCTTCCTAACTTCCCATCACGGTCCCATTCTCTGAAGTCCCTGGCCTGTCATACAGATTTCATGGTTCAAGTGATGCCATGTTTATCTATGTGAAAAGTCCTCAGATACCTTTTAAAATAGCATCCTGCTATAGTATTGCACCTCTTTATGCCTTGAAGCTTTTTGGTTGCATTGTAATCCCATTCAGCCAGCTTTTCATCTGAGACACTTTTACACAGACTCTGAAAGTTAAACACTCTGAACTCCTTCACAGGATAAAGCGGTGATGAAAAAGGTATTTTATCTGCTATGTGTAGAACAGCAAGCTCTGAGTACTACAAAATAGAATAGAATAGAATAGAATAGAATCATTAAGGTTGGAAGTGACCTCAAGGATCATCTAGTCCAACCATCCCCCCACCACCTATTACCCACTAAACCACGTCCCTAAGTACCATATCTAACCTTTCCTTAAACACCCTCAGGGATGGTGACTCCACCACCTTCCTGGGCAACCCGTTCCAATGCCTGACCACCCTTTCAGAGAAGAATTTTCTCCTTATCTCCAACCTGAACCTCCCCTGGCACAACTTGCAGCCATTTCCCCTTGTCCTGTCACTAGTTATCTGCGAGAAGAGGCCAACCCCCAGCTCACCACAACTCCCTTTCAGGTAGTTGTAGAGGGCAATAAGGTCTGCCCTGAGCCTCCTCTTCTCCAGACTAAACAAGCCCAGTTCCTTCAGCCGCTCCTCATAAGACCTGTGCTCCAGCCCCTTCACCAGTTTCGTTGCCCTTCTCTGGACACGCTCCAGGGCTTCGATGTCTTTCTTGTGGTGAGGGGCCCAAAACTGGACACAGTACTCGAGGTGCGGCCTCACCAGGGCTGAGTACAGGGGGACAATCACCTCCCTGTTCCTGCTGGCTACACTATTCCTGATACAGGCCAGGATGCCGTTGGCCTTCTTGGCCACCTGGGCACACTGCCGGCTCATGTCCAGGCGAGCATCAATCAGCACTCCCAGGTCCTTTTCCTCTACACAGCTTTCCAGCCACCCCGCTCCCAGCCTGTAGCGCTGCCTGGGGTTGTTGTGGCCAAAGTGCAGGACCCGGCACTTTGCCACATTAAACCTCATCCCGTTGGCCTCTGCCCAGCGATCCAACCTGTCCAGGTCCCTCTGCAGAGCCATCCTACCCTCCGGCAGATCGACACTTCCCCCCAACTTGGTGTCGTCTGCAAACTTACTGAGGGTGCACTCAATTCCCTCATCCAAATCATCAACAAAGATGTTGAACAGGATGGGCCCCAGCACCGACCCCTGGGGCACACCACTCACGACCGGTCGCCAGTTGGATTTGACTCCATTCACCACCACTCTCTGGGCCCGGCCATCCAGCCAATTATGAACCCAGCGAAGAGTGTACCTGTCCAGACCATGGGCCGCCAGCTTCTCCAGGAGAATGCTGTGGGAGACCGTGTCAAAGGCTTTGCTGAAGTCTAGGTAGACTACATCAACAGCCTTTCCCTCATCCACCAGGCGGGTCACCTGGTCATAGAAAGAGATGAGGTTGGTCAGGCAGGACTTGCCTTTCACAAACCCATGCTGGCTGGGCCTGATCCCCCGGTTGTCACGGACATGGCACGTGATTGTCCTCAAGATGACCTGCTCCATCACCTTCCCTGGCACCGAGGTCAGGCTGACAGGCCTGTAGTTCCCCGGATCCTCCTTGCGACCCTTCTTATGGATGGGTGTCACGTTAGCAAGCCTCCAGTCATCTGGGACCTCTCCCGTCAACCATGACCGCTGATAGATGATGGAGAGCGGCTCGGCAATCACATCCGCCAGCTCCCTCAGCACCCTCGGGTGGATCCCATCCGGCCCCATGGACTTGTGGCAGTCCAGGTGAAGCAGGAGATCTCTAACTGTTTCGACCTGAATCGTGGGGGGTTTGTTCTGCTCTCTGGCCCAGACGTCCAGGTCCAGAGGCTGAGTACCCTGACTACTACTGGTCTGACTACTGAAGACAGATGTAAAGGCTTCATTAAGAATCTCAGCCTTCTCCTTATCCTCAGTAGTCAAGTTCCCCGACGCATCCAGTAAGGGATGGATGTTCTCCTTGGCCTTCCATCTGAACTGTAAGTTTAGTTTGAGGACTTTAGCACTCAGATGACTGTTTTTCTTTGCTGCAACATCTGAAGCTTAAAAATTTTTGAGCCTCAGAAAACTGAAAACAAATTATTTCATATGTTCTAGAAATGTCTCCATTTTTGGTTGCCCCGAGATCAAAACCTGTGGGCATTTTTTTCTCCTTATGGCCGGTGTTTTAGGCACTGGGTTGTGAGAATCTCAGAATCTATTCTAACTCCCAGTGCTGACTGATTCAAAGTGATCTGGGGCAAAAACCAGCCTCAGAAGAACCAGAGACTGGGTTTTCTATATCTTAGGCTACAGCATATAGGAGTTTCCCTTAAACTTCGTCACAACAGATATAGTGTTTACGTAGAATACTTTTGTGAATTTTTCCCTTTTGGAAAATATTTCAGCTCACTCTATTTTCAGGTGCTAGCTTGAATTATCAGGGCAGTCAAATCATATACAGCTGTTCAGATCCTCAGAGGTACATATCAACAGGGCATACCAATGTACCCTAAATGAGCATCTGGCACAGTAGCATTTTCTCATCCAGATTCCACTTACACAGTCACTTTTCCAACTATGACACATTTACCAATGTTTTTCTGACTATGAGTTCTGGATCCAGTTAGAAAAAATGATACATTTCACAAAAAGAAACTGACTGATGACATGGCACATATCATAGATTGGAGATCAGGGGTATGTTCCTGATTATTCATTCTTTGTTTATTTTTGGCAGTGTAACCTAGTCACTAAAACTTGGAACCAGAGTCTTTATGTTCTGTTTTCATTTTATTGCCAGTTTGTTATTCTATACTTTCCATGGAAAATACTCATAGTAGGTTCAACATAATGAACACCATGCTGCCCTGCAGGACTCTTGAGATGGAAGGGGAGTTGTCATTTCCCTGTACTAGAAGGATCAGCTGCTTTATCAACACTATGCAGCCAGGTCTGGGAACAAACCAGGGGAAGCTAGGATCAGAAGGAAACCAGTCTAGATGACAATAGTAATATTCACTATTAAAAATCAAACCAAATTAAAACAAACAAACAAACAAACAAACAAAAATCTGCAAAGAAAAAAAACAACACCAAAAAAAACCAAAAAAACACCCAGAACAATGTATTTTTGAGTGGAATGAGACTTAACAAACTCCTTCCTCAGTGCTGTCAGCATTACTCCAGCTATTTGTGTTGCCAGAGCCACAAAGGATTTTGTACAGATTATACAGCTTTTCTTGTTATCCATCAAAATGTTCCTCACTCTTGAGGATCATTTTCATAGACAGTCAGCCCTGGCCTAAATCTCTCCCACAGAGACTTTCGGAAGCAGTGGTAGTTTGGGCTAAATGTGTCTTAGCCTCATGCGAAGATCTCCAACACCTTTCTGCTACTAGAAAAAAGTTGGAAAGTTTTAGATAGCAGATCCCTTGAAACACAAGATGAAACCTGAGCTGTCTGTTGCTCTCAGGCCAGCACATGCTTGTCCTGTCATTTGGTCATGGGGCAGGAAAACACTGAAAAATTCAATCATCTTTTTCCTGCATCATTGTAATAGTGCTTCTTAGTGGCTGCAAGGTTCAGTGACCTCAGGCAGTGTGAGGGAGGCTGTCTGGAACGCTTCTCTCCTCATCACAAAGAACAGTCCCAAACAAAGCAGTGCCCAGTCTCTTGGGTTTTAAAGTTCCTGAGCTCCTGCAAGCTGGGTATGCATAAATACCTCCCTATCAGAAGGGCAGGGAGGTTTGGCAGCTTTTCCTATCAGTTTTCAGAGAGATCTGAGGACATACGAAAGGAACTGACACTACTAAGAAATCTGTTATCTTCATGGTTGTCCTTCCAGCAGGGATTCCCTTTGGACTTGAAAATACATCTCAGATTTGAGACTCAACTACCCTGCTGCCTTCCCAGAAAAACAAACAGAGCTCCTGGAATTCTAAACTAACCTAGACCTAGTATCTGGCTTTTCTTTCCTGCCATTTGGGGGGAAACATCAAGGGAACTGAATTTTCTTGCATTTCAGAGATTCACCCAGTTGCTAACACAGAGTATTTCCAGGAGAGAAACAGAGCTTAACTGCTAATTTGTAGGGCTGAATGAAAGTGCTCAGTGGCTCTCCTCCATCTCCTAAATTGTCAACTTCAGTTCCCAGATTAGAATTAGAGCTGGCTGCAGTTCTACTTGGCTGAGGCTTTTTTAGTTGAAAAATCAGGCTTGGCATGATTAAAAATTACGTAGATTTGTGACATTTGGCTGGGATTAATCTATTAATTAATTCTGTCCCTCCTCCCCCCTTCATAATTCTGGAAAATCAAAACCATCTTAATTCTGCAATTCAAAAGTATGTTTCAGTTCAGAATTTACTTCAGTATCTGTACTTTATTTCTTTTACTTGCAAATGAACAATCAGAAAAAAATGTTGGGAACTACAGAATTCCTTTATTTTGTTTTGTTTTGTTTTGTTTTCTTGGACTTTTCAGTTAGGCACACGTATTTTATTTGTCTTGCAGCCACTGAAGCAATGTTTTTCCTTAGAACTGCAACCAATGGCAAGATAAATTGTATGTCCAGCACAGTTTAAAATATGTTTTTACATTTTAGTCATCTTACTATACGTCACTCTCACTGTGGCTCTTTACCCTGAGTGTATTCACTGTGATATGTTTTTATTTCACTGCCATTGTCTGAATTTTTTAAGCCTGACAATGTGAAAGCAGAAAGTTTCAAGGAAATACTTTGAGGTGCTTAGTTTTAACTCACATATTGTCCTTATCTATTTAAGGACGAGAAGATTTGAAGATGTATTGTACTGTATGCAGGCCATTACTTCTGAAGAGACCTTTCTGAGCTCTTCTAGCCAACTCTCAGAACTAAGAATGCAGTCTGATACCTGAAATGTAAGAGGGTCAGCAAGCATCACTGAGAAACTTTCATCAGAAACATCAAACTAGCTATTCTTAAATAGGTCCACCTTCCTAGAGGGCCCATCAGGGAGATGTAGTGGGTCAATTCCTAAGTTTTTTTGCCCAAATTTACTAGATATATTCAAGACATAAGAACAAACTACCAACAGACTGAAGAAGTCTTTGATTTGAGAGAGCTGAGAATGGCTGGATGGAGATGCTGCACATAGATCCAAGCAACTACCACTTGTCTCAGTTCATCAGTACCTAGCTATATTTCCTTTGAGAAAAAGAGGTCTGTGATACTGATAAAGCTGGTGTAGTGTGAGTCAGAGCACCAAAAGGTGTTCACTGATGACAGGCCTAAGTCGGCTTCCTCTAGGCCTTTGAAGGATAGCATCTAATTAATCCAACCAATTATTCAAGTTAAAGGCCCTTTTATAAGTTCTTTAAGAGGGGTCTTGGCAAAACAGACAGTGCATCTTAAATATATTCTTCCATCCATTAACTCTAAGTGGTCAATTAAGATAAAATTAATTGTTGTATGCCAGTGAACAGCAAATCTTTAAGGCATTTTTCTACATTAACTGCCGTTGGGTCTTCTAAAAGAAGAATTCCTGTAGGATGATTAAAAATGCACTGTACGTTATAAGTAAATTTGCTGGGTGGCAAAACAAACCATAAACTACAAGATTAGATTTGCATTTAAAATGCAATAGAAGTCTGTTGGTTTTGTTACAAATCTAATCTAGAGAGATACCCCATAATCATTGAGCAATGGATTCTGGAAAGGCTGCAGAATTGTAATATGCAATCTCTCATTCAATAAATCTTCTCAGTAAGGCTCAGGCTGGGGGTGGGGAAAGGAGAAAGGTGTGCATAGAACATTCATTCATAGTAAAAGGTCTGACCATTTCAAACAGGCTGCATCTTGCCAATCTGCAGTCTCATCACCCTGTCTGCAGTATATGGTTTTTTTCTGTGTGGTGCTAGGGGTGCTTAAATCACACACTTCCATGGCCCATAAACATCATCCAGGGCAAATCTGCAATACACGGCACACTTTCTCCTCTTGTATCACCCCACTCAAATTATTTCTGGATCATATAATGGAAACAAAGACGACAAAGAAGTCTACTCAGGCTTATAAGCCCTCAGGACATGAAGATGGCCACATGTACACATTCCTCCTTCTCTGAACTGTAATTCAATCAGAAAAGTAGCCATCAGAATGGACTCCAGCTGCTAATAAAGCTAACGTCTACAGAGGACTCAGGACCGTTTCCTGGAAGGTATATGGGACTGTGATTCTTCACAAAAAAACCAGGGGTGGATCTAGTACGTTGTGGCCGGGCAGTGGCAGCCCTCTGAGGCTATGCTGGGACACATCTGCTGTGTGTGCAGGATGGTGAAGTGCAATGCAAAGCTGTGCTGGGTAAGCACATTGCACTCCTGACTGCCCATACTGTCCCCCCACACCTGCATCCCCAGCATGAACCAGGGCAAACAGTTCCATGGATATAGAATCCTAGAATGGTTTGGGTTAGAACAGACCTTAAAGCCCATCTAGTGCCAGCCCCCTGCCATGGGCAGGGACACCCCCCACCAGACCAGGGTGCCCAAAGCCCCATCCAACCTGGCCTTGAACACTACTGGGCATCCAGGGGCAGCCACAGCTTCTCTGAGCACCTTGTGCCAGGGCCTCAGCACCCTCACAGGGAAGGATTTCTTCCTTATATCTAATCTAAATCTACCCTCTTTTAGTTTAAACCCATCCTTCCTTCTCCTGTCACTCCATGCCCTTGTAAACAGTCCAACTTTCTTGTAGGCCCTTTTAGGTACTGGAAGGTGCTCTACGGTCTCCCCAGAATCTTCTCTTCTCCAGGCTGAATAACCCCAACTCTCTCAGCCTGTCTTCATAGAGAGGTGCTCCAACAAGAGGAAACAGGAGAGCGGTCATGGAGCTGCTGTAAGATTGATACCTAAATCTGGACAATGTATTAAAATATCTCCTTTGGTATCAATATGACACTACCAATACTCTCCAGAGACACTTTGTTTGAAAAGCTCCGACATCAAAGAGCATTTAATAGCTGGTTTTCTGTTCTTCTTGTCTTGGAAAGACAATTCCTCACATCTCTAATTCCTGACAATACAAGGTGAAGCATGTCTTGTGCCCAGACCTGAGCAGCAAGGGGTTATCTCCTGCAGACTGCTCCCTGTCTCTGAGTAGCTGGAAGTCCTGCATTAACCGCTATCACCTTCTAACTCCCTGTGGCAATTCAGACAATACTAAAGTAAACAGAAATAAAGACATGACTCATGTCAGAGCTGGCTGCCGCTATTGTCAAGAATTTCAATAGGCTGTGCACAGCCTGAAGACAGAGTATAGTACTGGGATCCCTTGTTCTGCAGTGAGCTTACAAAACTTTCTTCAGGTTTATGCTGCAAAATGCAAAAACTGATGAAAGCTGCTGAGATTTTACTTTCTATCACATTCACCAGATCACAAGTGAAAATGTCTCTTTCCCTTGCCTCTAGGCTCAATTTCTTATCCTCCTTCCCTCTGTTATTGCATTTTTATGGGACTTTCTCCTATCTACAAGATCAGAGTGCAGCACATATTCCACACTAAGATAAAGAAAAGCTACTAACAGATTTATATACGTATAAATTTTTAAAAAATTATTTTTTTCTTTAAAAAACCTCTCACAATGCTTATGACCACTGTCTTTCTCCTTGACTTAGTAACCATCAGCTGAATTCCATACAATAGATCCATACAGGTCATTAAGGGACCTGAGCCCCTTTAGTAGACCACTTCTATGCTACCTCCATAACTAACATTATCACCAGCCCTGGGAAGCACTTGACCTATAAAGAGGAAATTCTCTCATGTAAAGCTTCTCGTCAGTGTTATGGGTGCATGCTAGCTTAGTGTAGGCACAGAGCAGGGATTT
This sequence comes from Psophia crepitans, assembly GCA_013399095.1. Taxonomy (NCBI): domain Eukaryota; kingdom Metazoa; phylum Chordata; class Aves; order Gruiformes; family Psophiidae; genus Psophia; species Psophia crepitans. The sequence continues at coordinate 91,867 of VWZZ01002180.1, read as the reverse complement.
ATGGGGCTGAGAACTAGGAACTGAGAAGCAGCTAGGATTTGTTTCTCTGAGAATGTAAAGGGTTAACTCTAGACTACACCTGGAGACAAACCTAGGCAAAGCAGGCTCTCAAGGCATCTGGACTTGGGAGGAAAGTTAAGCCCTGAGCTACAGATTCAGCCTAGATTTCAGGTAGTTTTGGGAAAGATGTTCCCATCCTTTCCTCTGCAGGGTCAGACTCTCATCTCAGCCATCTTCTGTAAAATCCTTCAAAGACTTTGTTGATTGTCTGATTAATGCTTGAATTAAAGGGATTTCTAAGCAGCCATGAAGAGACTTCCTAAACACTTCAAATATCCTCTACAGAAACCTTTCTAGCTCTCATACTCTCAGAATTAGTTTAAGTGTGTGAATTTGAAGTAGCAGTAAAACACCACCCTTTTAGAAACAGTTTTGGTTTCTTTTCTAATGGGAGAAGAGTTGTTTTATGAACCCCAATTATAGCTACATTTTCTTGAATGACAGATTGAATATGTGAGCCACAACCTTCCGAAATACGTATCTCCAGAACTTTTTGGCAATGAGGAAAGTATACAAAGGCTATGATCTATGGCAGTCATTTGAAGGCAGACACCTCTGCAGGCTTCAGTCATATCATGCTCGGGCATTGACTCTGTGGTGCAGGTATTATTTGACCTATGTTAGAAGTTAAATTGTTTCAAATTTCTTCACTAATGGAAAGAAAAAGAAAATGGAGGAGAGGGGGGAGAAGTAACTGATGAAGAAAATCTGATTAATTAAACTAATTTAAAGAAATTTAAAGAGGTGGCATCTTCTGCTTCCCCCTACTTTAATGGGTGCAGTTGCATGCAGGTTTAGTTCAGCTCATTCTGCTGGACTTCATAGAATAACAGTCCTGACATTTGCTTCTGCCCTTGTATGCATCAGACTTTCAAGTTGTGCCTCTCTGCTCTGTGAATGAAACAACAGCCTTGTAGGCTAATTGGTACCCTTACTTGAGCTTCAGTTCAGCGACTACTTGTCTGATTTTTAAACATGTCAGAGATGCAGATTCAGTGGAGCTGAATTCTGCATCAGCCATTGACGAAGAGCTGATGGATTCTTTCAGTAGTTATTCTCGAAACATATCAGCTACATTTATTAATCTCATGAGTGTTTCTCCCCAGACAAGGATCTCTTTGCCTTCTTGCCAGTCTGTCCTTCACTACATTATCTGAGCATCTCTGACATGCTACCACTTTGACAAACCTAGCAGTATCACTGTATCGGGTTTTCTAAGAACCTTCTTTTTATTTGGAAACTTACTGGTCTTTTGTGTAAATTAAAGTACTGTGAATTTCCTTCAGGTTATAAAAATGACACTGACTCACAATTATAACAAAAGATAGATAGTATCCCTGTGTATATATATGTATAATATGTATACATTCCCAAGCACAACTACAGGCTGGGCAGAGAATGGATCGAGAGCAGCCCCAAGGAGAAGGACTTGGGGGTGCTGGTTCATGAAAAACTCAACATGAGCTGGCAACGTGCGCTGGCAGCCCAGAAAGCCACCCGTGTCCTGAGCTGCATCAAAAACAGTGTGGCCAGCAGGGCGAGAGAGGGGATTCTGCCCCTCTACTCTGCTCTTGTGAGACCCCACCTGGAGTACTGTGTCCAGCTCGGGGGTCCTCAGTAGCAGGAAAGACGTGGAGCTGCCGGAGCAAGTCCAGAGGAGGCCACAAAGTTGATCCGAGGGATGGAGCACCTCTCCTACGAGGACAGGCTGAGGGAGTTGGGCTTGTTCAGCCTGGAGAAGAGAAGGCTCCAGGGAGACCTAATTGTGGCCTTCCAGTACCTAAAGGGGGCCTACAGGAAAGATGGAGAGGGGCTTGTTACAAGGGCATGTAGTGACAGGACAAGGGGGAATGGGTTTAAACTAGAAGAGGGGAGATTTAGACTTGATATTAAAAAGAAATCCTTCCCTGGGAGGATGCTGAGGCCCTGGCACAGGGTGCCCCGAGAAGCTGTGGCTGCCCCTGGATCCCTGGCAATGTCCAAGGCCAGGCTGGATGGGGCTTTGGGCTCCCTGGGCTGGTGGAGAGTGTCCCTGCCCATGGCAGGGGATTGGAACTAGATGATCCTTGTGGTCCTTTCCAACCCAAACCATTCTATGATTCCATGATATTTCTTTTACTATTTTAAATATGACAACATTGATTGTCCTTTCTTGGTCATTGCTATTTTGGTGTGTGAACTATTTATACTGAAGCTTCCATTACATAATTATCCCTAGACTTTCACCTTATCCTTCATACACTGTGTTTAGATATCATACTGTGCCTTTTTAAGAGTTGGTGATTTAATCTTAAATAACATATGTGCCTCTCATTTGAAGGAGTAGAGAGAGCTAGTAATATGACATCTTGATTTTATTGGTTAAAAACATGCGCTATGTTGGAGGAAATTCACTCTAATGGTTCAAATTTCACCTTAAGCTTAAGGGTATATGAAGGTCTGAGTAGCATGTTATTCAGACCATTTTTAGGCAGAGAATTCATGTTCTAAGATGTTTATTATGCACAGCTTTTGTTAGGCTTTTTTTTTGGTCTAATATTACAGAAGGTAGGGAATAGGTGATCATACAGACTGTCCCTGGCTGCAGTGTTGGAGCTCATCAGTGACTGATGACCTGCAGGGAGCAGAGAGGATATCATCACTTAAGTGGCAGAATTTGCAAGAACACAGGTTGATGAATTCAGTGGTGAGGCAAGGGGACAGCTAAATACTCATTGGAGGGGGAAGTAACTGCTCATCTACTGGATTTTTTTCCTTTTAAAGGAGGGGGATTTGCATTCACTATGGCCCATCAACCATAGGCAGTGGTTCTGTTGCTGTCTAACTGTAGTATGATTTTGATATACATTTTGGAATTGGTCTGCACTGATGTAGTCCTTATGATCTTGCACGCAGGCCTGACAGAAGCCCAGACTGATAATGGCTGTGCACAAAGAGGACTGCTTACAAAGCTTTTAATGTAGCTGCTTACCCGTGAAACATCCTCTCCAATGCTAGCACTTCAGATGCTGGTACCGTTTTATCAGTCCCGAAGCATCTGTGTATTCCTGCTTCAGTCTGGCCAAATTAAAGGGAAGGTATCACTTGCTTGACATACATTAACCACGTTTTTTCCATGACTTTCTACTAAAGACATTTTCTTCTCCAACTTCTTCTTGAAGAAGCACATCCCTTGGGAATAAAACACACGTACAAAGGAATAGCATACTGAAGAGGTGATCAGGTTTCTTGCTTGTATTAAACTGAGAAGCATCAGATAGGTGCCGTATGCCTTGAAAAGCAGTGGAAAGTTGGAGCCTTGGGAGTAATTTAAAGGCATGAGACAGCAATACTAGAAACTTACTAAGAATTACCACAAGCCTTGGTGTAATTGCATAGAGCACTGGAATCCCCACACTGCCCCCCAAGAACTCACTTGTGAGTCAAAGTCTGAGCAAGCCTTGCTGTTGGTTAAGTACAATAATCAGACTGAGGTTCTTCTAGTATGTATTAATGACCATTTTATGCGGAAGAATATAGAAATGTACAGGTAACAGCAACATGGGCTTTTAGCTCATTTCTTATGAATATTCAACATCATGGTGGGATTAGCTGTGGAACTGCAGGTATAATCCTCTTATTCCTCCCTTCTCCCTGTCTTCTTTCCTTTCTGGGTTTTGAGCATCTTAGTAGAAAGAAGGATTGAGACTTGGCAAACCTGGTAAATCCAAATTATGGACTCTAAGTAGAAAGTAAAAAGGGGAAACGGAATTCTGAAAACACCCAACCTATGCCATCTTCCTGACCTTATCTATACCCTGGTAAAAGACTCTCTCCATCTCTCCTAAAAGCACTGGAAGTGATATCGTGGTGGACTACGAAATGAGTGTTTGAGGTCTCTCTTTCCCATCCCCTTGATGTTTATCACACTGCCATATGCATGGCTGATGCTCTGAAGGTCAGGCTGGGTTAGTGAAGCTATTCTTTAAGACATGTGCCTGAATACTGTAATTCTAACTGACTTTCATCTGACGAAAGTTTAGCCAGTAACTCTGGAGAAATTGCTCTGACTTATAGCTGCTGAGGGTAAAGGCAATGACACAGGTTACAGTGTACTGTCCCAGAGCTGGGGTGCAGCTGTCTTTTGCTTTCAGCCTGAACAGTTGCTTTGTGTTGCTTTGCACTTTGTAATGCAACTCTTCAGAGAGAAGGGTCTAGAAAGTGACTTCAAAAGCAAGTGAAAATTGAGTCTAATTCAGGCTATGTGGACTGAGAAAAGGTCAGGGGAATTTTGTCCAATTCCGCTTACATCCCATTATTCCTACAGTATACAGAAGACTAATGATGATCTATATTGTCATACACCCGAATTAAAGTTTAATTATTAATACCAGATAGCTAAATTTTGGGGACACACTGCCCTTCAGGGGACAATATTCCCAGTTTTATTCTGGCAACTGTAATTCTAAGATATATTTCTAGAACACTTTTGTTATTGGATTTTTTCTATAAACGTAATTGCTTCTAATTAGAAATTATTGGTTTAAGTCTACTCCACATGGTCTTTCTTTTTAAGCAAGAAAATTAAACACTGAATCTTCTCATCTGTCAATTTCTGTAAGCTCCCCTCCTGCCCCACTTTTCCCCAATCACACACAGCAGTGGAGGTTCCTGTATTATTATAATCTTTTATAGCACTCTCACATTCTGTTCTCTGAAATGTAATAAAAGAGTTGTAGTTTGCCATTCATCAAAACTGTAGCAATTCCATAAGGCACCAGCATATGCTAAATACCAGTGCTCTGCAGGTGAATGCGCCAAAAAGAATTTTATGGGCTCAAGTCTCACGTATTGCAAGGGGTTAATCCAACACACTTGTACTCTCAAACGGTTGAAAGAAGCCTCAGGATATGAGCAGGCTGGAGTTCAAAGTAATTTTTATCCCTGTGTGATTGTGGTAGAGCTGTGTTTGATAGGTATTCATATTAGAAAGCCTAAATCCCTTCAGACATATTTTAGGCAGAACTGCTTTAGCAGGAAATAAAACATCCATGTCCATACATCATGTATGTATGTGTAGATAAGTACTTATACAATTTGCTTTGCTTTACGATTAGATCATACATTGCATCTCCAAGTATATTATGCCATTGGATGTGTACTACCCATTTACATTTCATCAAAGCTTGTCAGGCATGTCTTTGTCCAAAACATCCTGACAAATATAGGAAATAATAGCTATCTCAGCAGCAATGTATGAGTATTGCTGTCTGCCTGATGCTCTTCCCCTCCACCCCGGTTATCTTGATAAAGGGATTGTTAGGAGCCTAGCCTTCGTTTCTCCCCCACAGCAAAAACTGCATGCACAACAAGCAGCACACTAAAAAATTATGTTCATGCCTTGACCTTGAGACTTCCTGAACCAGTTTGGATTGGCTCTCCCTTTGAAACAACAGGCTTCCACAGGAAGTTCATAAATGGGCCCGAGTCACAGCAATTGACGTAGTTTTAATATTTTTAACTTGGTTCTTCAAGAACTACCTAAAATGGGCGGTGTTTCATGGACACAAAGAACTAGCCAGCTTTTCCAAGAGCAAACGTCAGCATGCTGGGCGCAATGCAAACCGTTGAAAGCAGTGTGACTAATGAGCCATCAGGCCCTGCTAACACAGCTTCTGCTAAGCGCTGCTCTGGAGATGTGGCTGTGTGCGTTGTGAAGCTGCACTGTACTGCACCATGCCCCAGTGTCAGCAGTACTTGGGCTCTCAACACTGCAGGCAGCCAACATCTCCAAACAGTTGAACCATAGGCCTGTGTCCCAGATCCCTCAGCTTCAGGCACGTTTGGATCCACAGCTTAAGCATCTTTCCCCACATCATACTCACCTCCCCCACCTCCCCCAATTCCCGCCTCTCTCAGAAACACAAAGCATTAGTACATCATTCTTGTCTTAGAAATGGTCTGCAAGACTCATACAGAGGTGTTAAAGAAAAGTTCTTTTACTCCACAAGTCTGAAATATCAGAATAGTGATGTGTGAAATGTCCATGGTTTGTTCCATTCACAATTACAGGGGAGAGGACCAGAAAAAATAAATGTTGTGGAAAAACAGGAGTCTTAAATCTTTAGAAGGAGAATGATGGATGAAAATGGACATGGAAACCTTGCTTTTAAGATGTTTAGCTTTTTCACACAGCTCTATCAAAATGCAACTGCATTAAAGACATTCCTTTTCATTCATTTGCTTTGCACCTTGTTTTCTCATTACCTGTTTAACATGCACTTAATGGAAAACACTCTTCTTATTTACATCTCTGGACTCCACTGATTGCATGCTATAATCTGACAACAGATTCAAATTCAGATTCAAAGGTCTTGAGTGCATTGCTCCTATGTAACTATGGAAAGGACATTTTCGTGTTTGCAAATAATCTAATGGAATGGGATGAAAGACTTATTAATGCTAGCAATGTATATTATTTCAGACAGCGCTATTAACTTATATATCAGCAGCTCTGTCAAAGGCGCATAATGATAGGCTTTAAAGCAACTTTTAAAATTAATTGTCTAGTCTGATTAGTTCACAATTTTGGATTTTCTGGTCTATACTTAAATGATGTACTTTGAAAGGTGAATTATATATATATTGCTGCTTTGAGAAATTGACAGGAATGAAAAAATTAAGCAGGACCCCTTCCAGCAAATAGGCTGTCTTTTCATTCAGTCAGGAAGACAGAAACCTTTCTTACTGAAGAACAAAGCAAGCTCTCCCCGCACCCCCACCCCTAAGACACAAAAATTAGATCCATTGCATAAACCAGATATTTTTACAAGTTCTTTGGTTTGCATCCACTGGACTTCATAGCATACAATTACAAAGTAATTAACGCTTGTTAATTTGGTGTCTTTTTTTCCCCCCCCCCCGATAAAGACTTATCTTGTATTCTTCCAATCTTTCTTGTAAGCATTTCCTGAGAGTGGGTACAAGCCAAGCGACATGGCCTAGGATACCCTACCTAGGAGGATAGACCTTGCCTGTTTGGCCAAGGCTAGCAGGTCTTATATAATAATTTATTACAATACCTTTCTGTTTCCTGGTCTGTGGTTTGCTGCTTGTTCTCAAAGCCAGTGAAGCTGCTCATATCCACATAGCCATCATTCTCATTAGCAGCAGATAATGCCCTGCTGGGATCTTCAAAAAACTCAGTAAAAGTTCCTGCTCTGGTGGATCTTCGAGGTGGAATTTGTATGTTTTCATAATCAGAGCTCATAGCAGGAATGTTCTCATAGTCAGATGTGTCAGCATTGGGAAAAGAAATAGACCTAGGTTTCGTTAATGGGAGTGGCATGAAAGGAGGTCTGGACCGGTCCTCGAAGGACTCCACCCTTGACACACTCCTGCTGAAGGACTTTGGCGTTCCTTTTCTTTTACCATCCTTATAGAAAAGAACAGCTGAGGGAGACTCAGATGCACGGAGCTTCCCCACATGTGATTTTAGTTGAGGTGAGCTACTTAGGCTCCTCCTGTCCAGCTCCATCAGCCTTGGAGGCCCATGATAGCTAGACTCTGATGAGGACCTTGAAGAGGAAACATTAACGTCTACGTGGACTTTACTTTCAGTTTTTTTCTTGAATTTTAGAGTAAGGAACCTCTTAAAGGAAGATTTCTTTTTCTTGGAATACTTATCAGGTGAGTCATTCTCTATTAAAAGTGAAGGGGAACTTTTAGTGATTGGCTTTTTGGTGATGTAGGCAAGTTCAAAAGGAGGTGGTATATCAACAACTGAGGATGGAGTAGATATGCCACACGATGAAAGATGATTTCTCTGGGAAAAACTACCTGAGGAACCATTGACACAAGGCAAAGACAAGTTGTCTTCTGTCCTTTTTATTCTGCTATCATCCAGTACACAGCCATCACTTTCTCTGTAAACAGAGGCAGGTATCTCTCTCCCTTCAACAGAATAAGATCGAGGATATAAAATGAAACGTCTTGACTTGCTTGGTAATGCCCTGTTGGCTTCCACTGGTTTTCCTTCCACTGAAAATAAATTATTGCTTAAATCTTCTGTCCCAGATGCATTGCGGGAAGATGGTAAATCAGTTTCAGGTCCAGTTTCTTCTGGCACCGTTTCTGGGACATAGCCTGGCATTTTCCCAGAGAGTGACCGTGTTCTAGTGACAATGCTTTTACGATCAATGGGCAGCAAGTTATTTTCACCATCCATGCCTAATTCACCCCTTTTACTGTGATCAGCTCCTAAATCAGTCTGCCCATCATGAGCAATTTCATTTTCTGCGGGAAGCACATAAGGGTCATCTAGGGAATCGTTGCTAGTTTCTCTTGCCTCTGATTCTTCAGGCACAATGACCACATCAGGGACTGCTAGCTTTTCATGCAAGGCATGCTTGATCCCACATTCTACATTCATTTGGCCACGCTTACAGACTTCTACCTCTTCCTCAAGTGGGACCTGTTGAGGTGGACTTGGGACACTTCTGCTGAGGCTGTTTGCTTCCACCTCGTTGTCTTCAAGTTGAAGCTCATCTGATGTAGAGGTTTCCACAATACTTCCACTCCACTTTTCAACAGTCACATCATCCAGCTCTGGCTCCATCCCTGGACTACTAGGTAAACTATCAGAGATCACACCATCATCATCCAGAGAGGTCCCTTCTGTTTGAAGATTCTCATCTGAATATTCCATGGGTATTTGCTCATCACCTTCATTCTCACAAGGAGCAATCTGACAGCCATCATCCATAGTGTCTGCGTTCACAGTTTCTTCTTCCCCTTTCTCAGAGTCTTTACTTGCTTCACAGGCTACCTCTGATGCCTTCTCCTCGGCTCTCCCCTCAGTGATCTGGCAGCCACCACTGGCATTTCCTGTGTTTGTATTATTGTGCTCATCTGGGTCTGCTTCCTCCTTTTCAGCTGCTGGTTGATGGATGGACTCTCCTAAACCATTTGCAGCATTGGGTTCATCTTCACGTGGTCCTAAGCCAGGAGCTGTTTCTTCACTGGCCTCATCGGGCAGCATGTCAGGGCTTGCAGAGTCATCATTTTCTAACTGCCCTTTCATGTCCAAATTAGGTTCTGCATGCACACTGTGGTTACAGACTCCCTCTTCTAAAATCTCAGGTAGTTCTCTCTCCTCCTGCCCTGTCTTTTCACAACCTGGGATTGATTCATCTGTCGGTAGTGGCATTTCAATGGTGTCTTTACAGAAATCACCCATTAGTTCCTCATCTCTATTCAAAATTATATCATTATCACCGCCAGTCTTGTAATCATTATTGTCCTTAACCAGTTCCAGGTTGTTAGAAGTTTCCTCCTTGTTTTTGGTTTCAGTACAATCACCTACAACATCCTCATCTTCATCTACATTCTTGGAAGCATCAATATCCCCAGTAGGGGCATCTGAGGACTCCTCACAAAGTGCTTTGTACTGATCACAGTCTCTGGTTGACTCTGCAGAGTCTGATTCCATTGGTTCAGCAATATCTGAAGAGTTACGGTGCTCATCTTTGGTGACTTCTTGACTACTGGTATCCACATCATTATCAATGTTATCCTCTTCCTTCTCTACCTCTTCCGGAGTGTTCGAGTCATCATTTTCCACAGAGAAATCTAGGTTCTGATCATGCTCATGTTCCAAGTCGTTGCAGTATCTGCTGGCCAGCTGAGCTCCAGGAACTACAATGTATTCACTATCTGCCTCAGGTTCTGGGCAATCATCATTGCATTGGTTTCCTTCACACAGCTCTCCATCAAGGCATGCCAGTTTCCCATTGGAGCATTTATTTAAGTTATTGTTAGTGTAAACACTGGATTTGCCCTCAGCATCAGCTGAGAATTTCGGCTTGGGAGCAATAGGTGGTTTGGGACCCCTAGACATAGAGTTCGGGTTATGAAGAATATCAGCCCTTGGCAGTGAAGGGGAAAATCTGGAGACAGCTACTGGAGGAAGATGCCCGACAATCTTTGGTTTCGGTGCTAGTGGTGGCTTGGTGATTTCTGCAGAAAAGAGAGAAAAGCCACGTTAGTCAGCTTGGTTTCTTACTAAAGCCAGCAGAACATACCCTACAGTAGACTTTATCTTACACAAGTGACTTCTAATTTGGAAGGAGTCCTGCCAATAAGAGACTTGGCACTGAAAAGAGAACTGAAGGAGCAAAGAATATGCACTGTGCTTCCATGTGGCACTCTAGCTATTCCAGGGAACACAGTTTAAGGTGAAAACTGAACCGAACTAGATGTAACCTTAGCACACTTGGGGAGAGAAAGATGCACAGCTACAGAGCCAAGGGTGTGTCATACACAGATACCTACAGATGAGCAACACCTCCTGTACTCAGAAGTACTAATGACATTAGAGACCTTTAGATTCTGCACCAGGAATCCGTTTGACCTAAGATTAAATATGAACACTTTGATTCAATGATGTTGAAGTGTTTCACTCCAACGGAAGAAACGTCTTTCAGCTATAGTAGCTGTTCTTATAACACAGTACAAACACTTTGTAACGGCTGTTTTAATTTCAATATAAAGCTTGCAGAATTTCAGCATTGAACAAAATTAGTTCTACCAACAGATCAAGGATTAAAACAACACAGCCAAACCGAAATGAACACTTGGTGTCCAGGCACAGACTCTTCCCACCTGCCATTACCACGGTAACAAAATACTGAGTTACATTTTGTTTGTCAAACAACATAATCATGAGGGATAAGGTGGTTTGCTAAAAGCTTGGGTAATACTTTACATTGATTATGCAGCTGAACTATAATGCACTGAATGAAATACTTCTGCCTGAAAGATGAAGAGCGTCACCGGTTTAAACTTAAGTTCAGTTTTCAGTGTACAGCTTCTTCAGTCCTTTCTTTAGTCAAAAGATCCTCCAGCCTCCTGTAAGCACCAGGATCCCTTACAGGTACAATCTTCTCTGAACATCAAAAATACTTTAAAAAGTTAATTACCTTGCAAAACAAGGCCAGCCAGCATCTCCAAGTTATTTCTAGTGGAAGTGCTGACACACATGTAGGGCAATTCAAGCAGATTGACAATAAGCTAGATTGAAGCTAGATGAATTAAGCCATATATGGCCATTTTACTCATGGTACAGTTTACATGCCACAGCCATTTCCAGCTCTCTTGGTCCTGAAATTAATATTCTTTAAATAACTAAATGAAATGCTGAAAGGCTGCATAAATAGGCAATAATAGGGACACTCCCTGATGAGATTTTAGATGAGGTGAAATAAGTGATGTGAAGAAGCCAGCGCACCAAATGGTTACAGATGGTAATAAGTAAAGAGAAGGGGTTTGCTCTTACTGTTTCCTACCATCTATAGGTAATCCTTTTTATAATTTCAATTAACACATTTTAGTGGAAAAACGGGAGCTCTCTGTTGTAAGAAAAAGCAGAGGACAAACTATTTCACCATGAGAGAGACAGGAACAATTATTTGTGCAAAATCTTCATGCCTCACACAGGAAACAGGGAACAGCATCTCAAGAGACACCATTTGGGACATGGTTCCTATGTGAAATCCTATACTAAATTATGGTATAAATTTCAGGAAGTGTAGCTACTGTGCTGTTACATTTTGAGTATTTTGGAATACGGAGTTTTGACACCTGGAAGTGAAGACAATTAAAATTCAGCTGTGCACCATACTGAGAATAAAGTAACACTGAATGCAAACTGCTTAAAAATTATTCTCACATTTGGTGTCATGGTACTTTGGCCACATGGCACACTGTGTGTGGCACGCTCCAACTGGAACAATTTGTACTGAACTAACACTGGCAAATTTGTTTCGTTAGATTTTGGGAGATGTAAGAGGCTGTTTCTTCTGATCGTTTTAACCGTGCTGAAATTTCTTCCAATGCTCGGAAAGACACTGACAATTTGGCCTTCTGGTAAGAGTCAGAAAACAGGCTTTCTAGAATTATGAGACACCAGAGAGATTTCATCTAAGTTGAACACTGAGTGAGTGATCTCAGCTCAGCCTAGGAGTGAAACATCTGTTGTAATGAGGTGCCTTATCGCATATACTGATTAAGAATTATTCTGTATCTGGGGTTTTATGCAATCCAGCTTCACATGTGGAAGGCTTAAAACAACTTGTGGAAAAGAAGGAAGAGAGGACTGCATATTCACCAGTCTCCTGTACTGTATGTAGTGTGTACTCTTGTTTCACAGTATCCACTGCTGCTTTCAGCTGCAGGGCATTTGTCTAATTATTGAAATCACAGAATGGATAGCTAATCTTTCCCTCCAGATTATTTCAGAAATGTTATGTGCCAAACACTTCACAGTTGCTGAAGTACTATTGCTTCTGTTGCAGCCAGCAGCAAGTCTGTTGTCAGTTAAAAACAGGGAGGGAATAGACATGGGTTGAGTATCTTCTAAGCCTGGCTCCCTCGCCAGATCTACCTTTGGGATATTTAAATCAGTGATTGCAACAACTGAACATCCTAAACTAACTTTTGGGTAGTAAAATGCATTAAATTTGTATTAGCTAAAACTGAGTCCTTAACACATTTCTCACCAGAAATCAGCAATGGACTCCTTACCACCACAATGATGCATTCTTAGGACTAACTCCAAGGAAGAAACATAACTTTGGAAGTATTATACCACTTCCTGCAATGTCTGGCTTTTCTTAGGAATGTCTATCCAAGAGCAGGGCACAAATACACCTGGGATATGACAAGGCTTAAGCACAGTCTCTGCATGCTCATCCTTGTTCTTGTCAGACAGAGTGTCTGTACTGAAAACGAGTAATGAGAAAAAGACTGGACGGCAGAAAATACCAGACTCTCTCAAGCTTTGTCTTATAAACAAACTTGAAATCAAACAATGTCATGTACTCTTTTCCTCTATGTAAAATGACCATGCAGACATCCACTTAAAAAAATAGCTTAAACACAGTTAACCACTTTCCCTCCAGTGATAATTTTCTACAGCAAAAGGAACGAAGTAATCCTGAGCTTTTCCTTCTGCTGCCTTCAGTAATATTGCTAGTGGAAGATGGTAATGGACCCTGTTCATAGTATGGTAAAAACAGGCACTGTGATGTCCTACTCTTACCCACTTGTGCCAGCTACTGGACACTACTGATTCCTTCCACATTTTTTCCTAACTGCTCTATGTGTTGATCTTGCTTTTCAAGAGGCTCCTTCAACAATTTTTTTTTTTCTTTGGCGGGGGTGGGGGGGGGAGGCAGCTGGAGGAATACAAGGTGTTTTTTTTAAAAAAAGCCCGAACAATTACTGAAAAGAAAGCACCCCTGTTTGCCTTTTATCAGGGCAACATTCTGCTTCAATTTCTGCTTCCTTTGCTGTTTGAGCCACTTGAAAGCTTCTGGCTCTAACTTCTAAATGGACACAAAACCAACACTGCACCATAAAGAATGTGTATGTTCACAAATAATTGTGCATGTTTATTTTAGGATGTGTTTTATGCTGGAGGGAGACACACCCACCTTGTGCTTAAAAGGAAACTCTTGGGGAATAGGAATTTCTTTAGCCTGCTCCTCCCCTTATTGTTCGATGCTTCCTTGTACTGACAAGGACTGCTTCCTCTCCTTACCCACCTTCCTTAAGACAAATCTGCATTTCATCATGGTTTCAGTCCTGCCATGGCCCATATGAAATTACTTACTCTCCTCCCCTCCAAGTTTCTAAGCAGTGAACAGTAGCCTAGCAGCTCTCCTGGAACAGCAATCAATCCATACCACCTTCACTGTTCAAGTGTTTCTTCGAAATAATAACCACTTTGTAGTGGGGTATTGGCCGAAACACTGCAGCTACTCCCTTTCAAATGTTCTCCAGATTTAGGAATTAGCCTAGTATTTAATTAAGGCTTATAATGGACCATATCTACCACCACCCCCAATCAAGCAGCTGGTTTTGGAGTGAAGACCTAAATAAACACCGAGGTTTCACATTTGCAAGGATATTTGTTGACATGTCCCAGGCCTGTGGTCTTTGATGGTGGCCCAAGAAATGACTTAGCTCCACAGTGCAGATACTAGTTCCAGCCTTGGCTGGTGCACAATCCAGTTCAGGCATCTCTTAAAATGCTGGAAGTAGGTCTGACCAATGAACTTTTGTGGACCTGTGTTTTCTTCATGCGTTTGGCATTAATTCAACTTAGACATATGTTAAAATGGGAGAGACACTGAGGACAGAGGACAGAAATGCACTGCATAGTTCAGGGATCTGCAGAGCTTTTGGATAGAAGCAGGTGCATTTGGCAATGCAGGTGGAGGGGCCACATTGCAACAGTGGGGTAAGACTGCACCAAACCTAGAATCCCAGTGGAAACCAATGCACACAAGTCCTGTCAATGCTTCTGCCTGGGAAGAAGGAATTGAAATCCACAAATGGAAAGTGCCTTAGAAACAGGAGGTAGAGGGAGAATATCAGAAAGTCTCATTCAGCTTTAATCTAGAGCTGTATAATTTCACCCAGCTGTATCAGAATAAAGTTAAAACTTGTCTTCTAGAAGGCTTTGGTCTGAAGTCAGTGAAAGGTGCGCTATAGACCTTAGTATCATCCTTATCTTATTCCTGTAATTAATTGATCACTTTTAAAATAAAGCCCTTACTTCCAGTTAGTGCTGCCTGGCTTCTATCTCCAATTTCTATCTCCAGCATTTCTGACTGTTTTTTCCACTGGGTTAAAGACCCTTTTATTATTCTGTATGTCTCTAGGGAAGACATACACTTCCCTACAGCTATGTCTTGGTACATTCTCATTTTGGTAAACTGAACAAATGAACTCATTAAATCTTTGCAGTTGGACAATTTCGCCTTTCCTGAAGTCTTTCGGACTTTTTCTGAACCTTTTCCAATTTTCCAATAGCCCCTATAAAATACATGGGGCAGACCTATGGGAAGAATTCCATCGATGATGCTGTCTACAGACTGCATTACTTTCTTAGACCAAGTTCTCACTACTCTCCATTAGCTTGTTACTGTATCAAGTTGACACGCTTGTCCTTTATGACCTCTAAATTGCTCCCAAGGCTGTGCTGCCTGTTCATTGTCTCTAAACTGATAGCTTAATAATACACGTTAAGTGTAATTTGTTTGAATGGATCCAACTCGATGATCCAGATCTGTTTGTGTAACTGCCCTGCCTACTTTGTTAATTACGCTTTCACCAGTCTTTACATCATGTAGTGAACTTTGTCATCTGATACCTTTCTATTTGCTTTCCTATCAAGGAAAATGTTGACACTATCAACATAATCCCAGTCCCAGCACTATGCATACTACCATTTGATAATGTTACAGAGATAACTACTACAGAGATTCACTACTGCCAATTAGCTAGTCCTCAGTCTAATTAAGTCAGACTTTATTTCTGTTATAAAAATCCTTTTGTCTTAAATCAGAATGCGCTACTAAAATACTACAGACATCAATGTATGTCTTTGCATCTATACAGTTAACTTCACCAAGCAAATCTCTAACTTCTTCCAAAGAGTGGCATCAAATTCACCACTTGAAGAAAGCAAATGAGGAAATTAGAATAAGCAACCTTAAGAATAGCAGTAAATATAGGAATTGATTTACATGTCACTTGCTGAAACACTATTATAGACATAAAAATTATCTAGACTAGAAAAGATAGAAGTTATTTCATGGTAGCAATCCTATTTTATGAACTAGGCGACGACATGAAACAACGACAAACTTATCCCATACCTGCAGCCATCATGTTCATGCCCCCTCTCACATCAGAGCATGACAGTGCCATCTAGGAGCTCATACGGTTGACAAAAGCCCCATGTGCCAAGTGCTGCACAAACCCAGAAATTCATGGAAATAGTGTGACTGCACTGTACAGTCATAGGTGTAAGTTTCCACACCTCAGCTACCAAAAGAACACCAAGTTCTTACAAAGCAGGACAGAGAGGAAATTCTGTACCTGTGTCTGTTTCAGCTTGTCTAATACAGGGGTTTGTATTTTGACCATGGTGCTTACTCCTGAAAGAATAAATTGTTCTGAGAGAACGGCAAACAGAGTTGCCTATCAAAATAACACATGGAGCTTCACTGTAAGTGAAATGGACGGCTCTTCTTTGCAGATGAAGACCTGGTTTTGGACTTGGCCAGAACACGGGCACCAACCACTAAAGTAATGTTGCCAGGAATGTAAAGCAAGCCAAGCACAGAATCTTCTAAAACTAATTTATTACATTTCCAGTACAGGAGGCTGTAGGTTCCAACCTGTAATTACAATTCTGCCAGCTGCCCAAGTCAGACAGTGAAGGTGTCTATGTAGATAAGCCATTTTAATGTCATTCTGAATTCTGTACCGAGCATAAACTGTGTAACCTGCTTCGATATGTTGCAGATTAAATATATGAGGTAGCATGATTTACAAGGAAAATACAATCCCTTTGAGGGGTTCAACTTACAAAACACCAGTGTTATCACTGGTGGGACCCCAGGATGTCCTGTAACTGAGATGTCATTCATTTTGCAACATTCACTGCAAAAGTAGTTCTCTCTGTTTTACAACACGTAAACGCATCACTTAGTTCACACCGTCAGAGAAAAATTTGAAGTGACAAAAGTTACATAGGAACGTAACGTAAAAAATGGGAACAGTTGCATGGGAGTCACTAGAAATAGAAAAGGTATTTAGCCAAGGATTTTCTAGCGAAGTAGAAATGCAATTCTTCCTCTCAAATGGGACCTCAGTCTACATTTAGATATCACCTCCCACTTTGACTTGAATAGGAATTAGATCATAGAATCATAGAATCCCTAAGGTTGGAAAGGACCTCAGAGATCATCAAGTCCAACCGTGATACTTAGGTGTCTTTTGAAAATTAGGGCTTTAGGCACTTGAGATCCGAGGTCCTATGCGACGCCAGCAGGTCATTGGCTCCTAAATGCCTCAGACATTTATGAAAATGGTATTCCAGCTTCTGCATTAGTCTGATACTTTTGAGAAACATCTATCCTCTGTTATCAGTGTATTTTCTTCCAATGTGTGATCAAAAGTACTCTGTGTATAACAAGAAGGCTGCACTACCACAAAGACAGCCCTAGAGTCAGTATTAACTACCCCATGGGAATTTTGCCTTCTTACAAATCTTGATTTAAATATTAACAGCTGGGCTGTCAGAGCACATACCACTCTGCAGAAATGAAATGCTGTTTCTGTACAATTACAGGAATCCATCCTCTGTGATTAGATCAATGCATTATCACTTTGGGGTATCGGACCAATAGCTCACAAATTTCTCTTACTATATAATAACTTTATTGCAGTCATCTGTAAATCTAATACATAACATCCCACAGAGAAACACTGCTGGGGAAGGGGAAAAATTTAGAGACAGTGTAATCAGAAAAGGATGAATTTCAACACCAAAAAATCTTGATCTTGAAAATTCTCCACCATTTTCACTGTCTCTAGCAGACTGTGCATTCAAGTCTTGGTAGGGCTGGGAGGCCTGACTATGAAAAACCATATGCACATAACAAATAATCTTGGTTCTGAACTACTAGCATATATTTCTTTCTACCGTAACGGTGTTTGTGATGTTTTCAGTTTGGCTGTGATTTTACAACAGGAAGTTCACGCTGCAGCAGACAGCTCATATATTCACTTGTTTCATATATTGCTTCCTAGGAGCCAAAGATGATGATGGTTAAAATTCTCTGGCAGGTACATATGGCAGCTTTTCCTATATTGCTTTTAGGAGCATCTGAAAGCATATATAGTCTGCTTACACCTCTCAACAATCTGGAGTCTAACATCTGTACATTCTTCCTATGGGCAGCACCATTTCAGCACCTGGGAAACAAATTGGTACTTAAGAGGCTGGAAGGTCCTATGTATGAGGCTGGGAGATGAGGGTCTGTCTCCTGTCGTTTGCCACAGATTTTCTGTGACCTTGGGTGGATTTCTTTGTCTTTCTTTTCATATCAGTTCCACATCTCTGAGAATAATCCATATCTCCCTTCCTGCTTTCTGTCTGTCATTATTTTAACTTCTGTAGGATCAAGGCTGCCATACATGCCTGGCCATAGGACTCTGCTTACTGGTGCTGTGTATTGCTTACTGTAGTACGAAGGTCGCTAATGCTGGTCCCTGAGTTGTGCCAGTTAGTAAATGCCCCTCTCCTTCACTCAGTAGGAAGTTCTGCTTTGCACTGATGGGAGAGACATTCCTTGCATTGTGTGAATGTACAAAACAAAGGCTGAGAAGGGATATGAGCACTCTATAAATACAACCTGGAGATAAACACCAGAGGAGGAAAAGAACTATTTTTAAGCAAAAGGACAATGTAATCACAAGAATAAATGGCGATGGACCCGGTCTGGAAACTAGAAGAGCTAGCAATGGCAAGAGGTTCTCAGTTTTGTGAGAGGAATAGCAGGAGAACTATCTAAAAAGTTTTGGTTTAAGACATAATTTGATGAATTAATAAAAGGAGTAATATGACCTTGTGTTCTGTAGCAACAAGTACTGCTTTTGGTAATGAAGGTAGTCCCTTTCAATGCGACATTCCTGAAAAATAAAAACTGCTAATAAAATGTAAGTCGTTACAATCAGATACATCTGATACTCCTTACACCGCATTTCCACTGACAACAGGATCAGATTAAAGCTGTTCTGTTTTAAATAATGGAGAGATGAAGAGAGGTTGAAGCATCATGGTTAAGCAATTTTTGGCTGGATCACTTAACTTTCAAATGAGTTGGTTTCCTGAGAAGGACAAAGTCTGGTCCAGACAGGATCAGAACATAGAATGGAAATGTCACCAATTTTGGGGTAGGAGAGTGTCTCACTCCCTGTTCCAAGGGGAAACAGAACCTTTTGCTTTAAACTCAGAGGAGTGGTATGACATTGCTGATACAACACCAAAGGGCTGGGTTTGACCCACAAGATCCTTTCCAATCCTAGTTCCTGTGCTTTGGCAAACAATGATTCAGAGCTTCCCAACACATGACAGTTGTAGGGCAAGGTATCGAGTGGTAAAATCTCTGGGCTCCAGGATGTATCCATGCAAGTGAGGTGCCCAGCAACATTCACTTTCTGGAACAAGGAAACACAGTGGAAAATTTTAGGGACAACGCAATGGGACTGCTTCTCTTCCTCTTTATTTCTAGATGCCGCATCAGATTTTTCTAAGTAACTCCAGAGTTAGTAATCGTTGTTTCCCGGATTGTTAGGGTTTTTACATACATGCCTTGCGCCTGAAAATCAGAAAGTGTTGGTGGGGAATTTAAAGTTTGCTCAAATTTTCCAGTGACTTCTTTTAATTTTTAACTGTTGAATGTCTTCAGTGCCTCTTCCCTTTTCATCCTGTCTCTTTCACCTTCCCAGTTTCCATCAAGGAAAAATTCTGGGAAGTTAACAGAAGGAGGAAGATTTTGAGTTTGCCTTGGAGACAAAATTCTGCAAAAAACCATTACCTTCCCCAAAACCAGACTTTCAGAGAGACGGTCGCAGCAAATTTCCTAGGGGCTTTGTGAAGGGTTGAGTGTCCGAGGGAAGAGTGGGCACAAGGCCGTGTCCCTCAGCAGGCGCAGCCCTCCCGATCTTCCAGGCTGGTTGTCCCTGGAACCGCCCGCCTCGCCCGGGTTTGTGGCTCGCCCCCATCCCGGCGGGGCCAGTGATGGGGCATGCACAGCCCCGGGGTGCGCGGTGCCCCGCGGGGAGCCAGTGAGCACTTGCCAGGGCGGGGGGAAGAGGAGGGCGAGCCCTGGACGGAGAGTGCCTGGAGGAGAGATGCCAGCACGGCTCAGGAGCTGCCGGCCCCGAAGGAGGGATACCGGGGGTGGCGG
>VWZZ01002180.1:34036-71447 GCA_013399095.1 Psophia crepitans | reverse complement strand
CCCTCCCTCTGTATCTCTCCTTCCATCCCCCCTCCCTCCTTCCATCTTCTCCCCCTTCATCCTTTCCCTTTCCGTCCTTTTCGTCCTATTCATCCTTTTCCTCCTGTCCGTCCTTCCCTCCCTCTTCATCCATCCTTCCCAATCCATTCAACCCTCCTTCCACTCTCCCTCCAACCCCGCTCCATTTTCCCGTTGGACACGATCGCCCCCGCCTAGGAAAGCCCCAGGGAACGAAGGTCCACTACCACCACCCTTCCCCCCCGCCGACCAGCCCCGGGCGTTTTCCCCTAGCTCGGAGCATTCCTGCGGAGCCGACAGCACCTGCTGCTGGGAAGCGTTGTCTGAGTGCAGGGAATCCCTCGCACAGGAAACCACGCTTGCTCAGAGCAGTTTCAGGCAGCTCCGGAGCGCTGTCTGTTCCCCTCTCCCGATAACCAGCTCCTGGCTCAGTGAAGTTAACACAGGCATCCCGTGGCTGGGCCCTTTTCGCTGTTTTCGGGCTGGCAGCTGTACTAACCCCCAGACAAGGTTGGATCGCCCCCTTCCTCTCAATGGAGGCATAATATAGCCCAGCTATCTTTCCCAGTGGAGCTGGCATTACTCAAGTCAAGAAAGTGCAACTTTGCATATTTCCCTCCTCAGCAAAGAACCCCGAGGAGACCTGAGCTGGCTCCAAGGGTCATTTCCCTAGTCGAGGGTGGGGGCATTCCTCCCCAGGACAGGACGGTGGCTTGTAGCCATTCCAGAGCCCTGCATGCCAGCAGGCTGGGAAGGGGGAGAAGCAGCTTGTTGTACCTACTCAGTGTTCAGGCCAAGGTGTGTGTGCAGCAGTCAGGTCCTGCTTTGACATTTTGAATCCCACAGAAATCGGGACTATTGCTAATGCCATCCAGAGCAACTTCATTTTAGATGCTGTTAGTTCTGCTTTTGCAAAGTACCCAGTAACTAACATCATCCTGCTGGCAGATGCTCTGTAGGATAGTCAAAGCTCTTTTTCCTGACCTTTCAGTACTGTCCTACTGTGACTGATGGGGTGCAGAGTGCCTCACGCATTAGTGCACAGACCTCTGAAAAGAGAAAGCAAGCAGTGAGGGAAATGGGAATTAAACCCTTCTTTCTATGGTCTTGAGTCTGTACCACTGAGGCTAGTACCCAGGAACGCTGAGTTCTGATTCTCCAGGGGACCCTGGTTGTACGACTACACCTTTAAGGAAGCATTTGCAGTCCTGTATGGTTTTGGAGACACAAAATTCATGGTAGAATCTCTTTCATTACTAACTGACATAGATGAGATGGAAAGACCTATACCTTCCCTCATAGCATACCATCCCTGGTGTGTGCCCTGGCACAGGAATGCAATGGATTTCCCTGGCCCATCTATAGCCAGCAGTCATTTGGCCTTCTCCCATCTTCATGTACTGGTGCCTGATTTATTCTTGCCACCTGCTGCCTTGATGCCTGTATCTATCAACACAAATAACTTATGTCAATAGAAAGCATCATCAGAAGCAGCTTCAGAAATACAGATTTAGGGTCTTACAAAGTATGGGAAAAAGTTTATGTGACACAATGGAAAAGAAAGCACAAGTGAAAAATTCAAGCACAGTACAGGTGATTTGGAAAAAAAGTTCTTAAATATGTTTTCCAGGAGGATAATATTTTGGTTAAACAGCTGCAAAATACTAATGCACTAGGGAAAGAGGCAGCTGGAAGGAAAGAAACATGTTTTCATAGAATAACTGAGAATATGGGCTGCAGAATTTGGGGGATTTTCCTAAAAACCTGAAAAACACAGTCTAGATAGCAAGGTTTTCTCATACCTAGAGACATAATGGAAAAATGTTGGGTAAGAATGTAACTAGCAAAACAAAGCCTTTGTAAAAGAGATTCTGCAGATAGACAGGGTGTTCTAGTTGCTGTGCTACTTGTAATGTGCACTTCAGTCCAAATCTTTTTCGGTTTGCTGTAGGGCAAAAAAACTATGATGCTTCATAGGTTTTGATCCAAACCACCAATTTGTGAACAATTTAATGGAGCAAGGAATGACTCTTGTCTCTTCTGTTTTCTGTGGAAGGAGCTAAACACTCTAGCAGAACCCTATATTTAATGACAAAGGGACAGCTCCTGCTCCTAGCATTACGCCAGTAGCTCGGCATCTGGCGGAGGGGCAGGCATTACCCCTGATTAGTTTTGTGACCTAGCTCTGGAAAGGGTGAGTGCTTCTCACAAGTTTCTGTCTGCGTGTTCTCACATCTTCTTCCTGCCACAAAGGGCAGGGTGCCAGGGTACCTCCAGGAGTCGCTGACTCCTCTCTTTCATGAGATCTGATTGGTTTGAACTTTGAACTGGTTTGTGTTGTGTTAAAAATGCAACACATGAACTGCTACCAGATATTGTCCTGTTCACCAAGGAACGTATTCTTGAGCAGTTCAGACTAATTTTGGACCCCAAGGTCTCTGCTGCATGGGCAATTAAGTTACAATTCAGGTTCAATCGGGAAAAAGAAACAAACATCTGGCAGTCATCACTATCTTAAAAAAATCAAAAGTATATTCTGTAAGCAAAAGGCTTATATTTTCTTTATCGCCAGTCTAAAAGACAATCCAGGGTATAATTTCCTGTATTGAAATGATGAAAAGGTTTAGGAGCTTTATAGCTAAATGCAAATGAGAACCATAAAAGAACTGCTTGAAATTTGTCAGTTTATCCTCTAACCCTCTTCGAAAATAATGGGGAATGATCTGTATTACAAATGGAAGAATAGGAAGGTGAATGCACGTGAACGTGTTCAGGAAATGCTGAAGGGTCAAATCAAACTTTTGCAGCCAAAAGAGGAATCTTGACTTTTGCAAGCATATACTGCAATGAAGAGTAGTGAAAGGTGGAGGTCACACCACATAAAACACTTCTTGAAGCAAGCAGAGTGTTGCCTTCTGTGTTCTTGGAGCTGCAGCGGGGGACTTCAACTACTGGTCCTGGAGTCCGAGGACAAACACCTCACCCCTGAGGACTCTCACCTCGGGGCCAAGTGATCACGACATCAATATGATGGATGAGCAAAATGGCGTTTATTAAACTGCATCACAGGTTTATATCCCCCCTTTCTGGGGTGTGGCCACTGTGGGGCTCTGTGCAAGCCATAGGGGTGTGTCTAAGCTCACCGTACACGCGAGATCTTCCGAACGGGATTCCCTACAGCAGAGTTCGGTACAGAGGCATCATCTTCCCCAGGGAGAATCTGTGAATTAATAGACTAGAAGTGAAATAGACACATCTATTTTTATTACTCAATTACTGAAACAAATGAAGCATATATGTTTTAAATAATTCTAACTAATTTTTAATAAGATGACTTTAACAAAGGATTTAATTCAAAACATACTCCAACTATCCATTTAGTAAGTTTGATGAATTTTAAAACTCAAGTGAACGTTCTAGAGTTATAGGTTCCCATCCAGCAGATGTTTTAAGTGCATGTTTAAATCTCGGCAAGTGCATAATCTGTTCTAAGTAGGGCTACTCCATATACTAAAGTGCCCTATTAGATCAGAGCTATTTGGCATGTTTGGATCTTATTTTTTGTCATTGTAACATAAACTAGCACTACGGTTGCCATTTTAATGAAGCTCTAGAGACTTCTTCTATCGTAATACACTACCTCTGCATCCTGATTGTTATTTTTAAGCCTTTTTATGTTATTATGTAGAAGTGTTCTTCAGGATGAGGCCTGCTTCATTATAAGCTGTCTTTCAGGGCACTTTTCAAGATCTTTCACCCTGATATCTCTTCTACATTAGGTTCTATAGGTTTGGAGGTTTCTTTTTTACTGTTTTGGTGTCAGTGGCCTTACTAAAAGAAATTTTCTGGCATCAGACTAAGAATATAACATGGGGGGGGGGGCGGGGGCGGGGCTTGCCCCCAAAATTACATTTAACTACCTTCTTCCTAGTAGGTACAATTTCAGAAACCAACATAATTTTATAAGTCTTTACATATATAAATCTTTAGTTGCCTGAGAAATCACTGTTTTCGTGTTATTTTGATATTTCCTGGTGCATCTTAGCTGGTAGGATGCCACCTGGGAAACCACAGGACAGGGAGAGGTGGTTCAACAGCACTCATCCCTGTTGGTGACCTGGCAAAGCCCGAGCATGTAGATTCAGCTAATCTCTCTGTTTATCTCTGTAAGGGTGCCCGGGACATCTGAAAGGTTTAGTATATGGGGAAAGTCTGTTATGTTGACATGGATTAATGCTGATCAGGTCTGCTTTAACATTATTATACATAAGCATGTACATAAGTATTACTTGGTGCAATTCAGTACAATACTTTCTGGCATATAATTTGTTCCTATTTTTGAGCACCAATGTACTGAAGGGCCATTTCCTGGGTCTTACCCAGGCAAAACTTTGTTTAATGTAACTTACCTTGGCAAGGATGTGCCCAGAAACATGTTTATTTTACTCAATGCGATATAATGATCCTGCACTCCAAAGCACTCAGTGTCTATATTTGCAAAATGTTAGTAAAGCTCTCCCGGCAACAAACAGAGAAGTAGCTGAAAATGCACTTCTATGGATTTACCTACTGCAGTTAGCCTTGTTTTTCTCCAGCCATTCACAGCCTCTCAGATGCTGTCTGTTACATGAAGCACCAGAGGCAATAACATCACAGAGAATCAAATTGTGAGCGGGGAGCTGAAGGATGGCAGGTGGGTGCTTCAGACAACACTCAAAGTGAGCAAATATAAGTGAGGAGCAACATCATTGATGGTCAGATGTTATGCAGGCATAAAAGTGATGCTGGTGAAAGAAAACTGGGAAACTGAGTCAAAAAGACTGAAACTTGGCATAAACAAAGTCAACAGCAGTTCTAGCTTCACTGAGGCCAGAGCTGAATTTCACTCCTGGAGGTCAGCAAATGCTCTTGCTAAATTTCATCTGAAAAAGGGGAAAAAAAACCCCACCTAACTGGAGAAATTTTGGCTGGTTTCCTTTGTTTGATGGGACCATGCATTTGACACCCCCAATACATGCAAGTCTCCCTTGGCAGCGAATCA
This sequence comes from Psophia crepitans, assembly GCA_013399095.1. NCBI lineage: Eukaryota > Metazoa > Chordata > Aves > Gruiformes > Psophiidae > Psophia > Psophia crepitans. The sequence continues at coordinate 66,388 of VWZZ01002180.1, read as the reverse complement.
TCGAGAGAAAAGGTTATGGCAATGCTGACTATTGCTACCTCTGAGCATTGTTCTGAATCACAACAATTAATTACATGCCTCATTTTTATCAAGGCCATATACTGGATGCAATGTGCTGTGTGAGAGGTACATATAGGGAGGAAGACAAACGCCCATTTCCTCTCAGTATTTGGATTTGTTTTGGTCTCGCTCCAGTGTCAGTCTCCCTCCAGGCACCTTCCACCACCAGTCCTCCCGTTAACTCTGCAACCCACTTATCACTGGGGCCTCTTTGGCTATGGCAAACTTCGGCTGCATTGATCAGCACAGCCACTGACCCGGAGTGGGGCTGGCAGCTGCGTTCTCCATTTCCTGCCCAGGCATCTGCTGCCCGATTGGAGAAAAATAGTTCTTAAACCTTCTTCAAAACAGGAAACTTCTCTTCTCCCTGCTTCCTGAGGTACAGGAACCGTCTCCGCAGCAACCCCTGGACAAAGAAGGCTCCTATTAACCACTGGGGTGCCATAACGGACACAGTGGGAGGTTACAATTCAAGCCATAATCTACCCTGAAGGCTGGAGACTGCCTCTCTCTGCACCACTGCTCCCACCCTTCTGTGCCCATGTTGCTGCCTCATTAAACACTCTGGAGGTTAATTAGCAGATGATAATCCTATCCATTGGAAGCATTTATAAACACGTTTCTCTTAATGACTAAATGTTGAACCTGTGTCAGCAACCTCTGGAGCAAAATTTTGTAATATTGTCCCTCCACCTTCGGATTGGAGAGGTGACTGAACTTGGCAACATTGTCAGCCGCTCAATTTTTTTTGCATGGTGTATCTTAATGTTATGTAGCCTTTTTTTTTTTTTTTTAATGACCACTTCTGGTATCCCACAAGTATCGTATGACTACCAATATTGACATCTCATGCTTTTCTCATTGAGTATTTTCCCACTTATGATCAGGCTTCCTTGAGGAGTCTGAAGTGGACCTTTCAAAAAAACACTTATCGTTTGAATGCAGTCTGTTGTAGTTCTGGAGAGACTACACACATGTTTATAACTGACGGTTTGTATCGTTGAAGGACCATTGCTAGCAGAGCTAGTGGAGCATTAACTTCTGTAATTATGCATTTGCACAGTCAAAAATTTGTCTTTAAAGTTCAAATTTGGTGCATTCTTTTAAAAGAGCAGGCAGGTCAGCTGTATCTGATAGGGGATTAATGTGCACCTCACAGAATAAAAGCAAATACTATAGGTGAGAATGGTAAACAGTGAGAAATCCCTGTTCTTATTTTTTGTTTTGAACATGAATTCTACCTACCCAATTTTTCACAGCAAATGTGAAGTCACAGAGATGTCCCCGTCTGCTCCACCGATAAAACTGTGACATTCAGATGTCTGAGTATTTTCCCCAATGTCCAGGCTTAAGGAAATAGAGCAGTAGGACACAGCAACATTCAGAAGTTTGCCATTCCTTCGCATTCAGGTCCTGCCTTACCAAACACTTCCTGAGAGTAGAGTGCTGCACGGGAGGATCCCATCAGACTATCCGATCTCCTGCCGGCGAGCTATGCTGTTGATCCTAGAATGGCTGCCTTCAAAATCTAGGCTAATTATTTCACATATGTCTGTACATACAGTAATCTGCTGTGCGTTACTGATCACAGGAGGCAGCTGTTATGTACTTGTGGCTTACGTCTGCTGTAACCCAGGCCACCTGAATGTCTTTGCCAGTAGCAGATAGAGAGGCCTTACAGCAGAAGAGTTTCTCATTGTTTCCTGTGATTTTCATACGCACAGCATGTCTTTTCAGTGGCAGTGACTTTTAAAGGGAGAAGCAAAGTTTGCTGAGAGAAGGAATTTATTTTGATAGAATGACTGATCTGTGCCATGTAGCAGACAAGCTCACCTTCATTCCCCTCACCAGATTAGGTGAAGAAGCAATAGGTTTTAAGCTAACTACAAGCTGGATGTGCCTTTCCTTGTTTTAGCCTAGTTATAAATGTAAGAAGAATGTAATGAGACACAAAATTGCTGCTACGGTGTTTCCAGTACATCACTGCTTCTGTGACTTGCTCTTTGGGGAAAAAAAAAACACTAACCCTAGCTCTTAAAAGTTCATGTTACACTGCATGAGGATAGGTAATATCAAAGTGGTGTGATCAGAATATGGCAACATTTTCCACAATCGCCCGGATTGTGGGATAATCATAGAATCACAGAATCTCCCGAGTTGGATGGGACCCCTAAGGACCATCGAGTCCAACTCCTGGCTCCACACAGGATCAGTCCAATCGGAGCAGATGACTGAGAGCGTTGGCCAGACGCTGCTTGAACTCAGCCCAGCTCGGGGCGGTGACCACTGCCCTGGAGAGCCTGTGCCAGGGCCCCAGCACCCTCTGGGGGAAGAACCTTCTCCTGATCCCCACCCTAACCCTCCCCTGGGGCAGCTCCAGGCCGTTCCCTGGGGTTCTATCGCTGGGCACCAGAGGGAGGAGATCAGCGCCTGCCCCTTGGCTCCCCCTCGGGAGGAAGCTGTAGGCCGCCATGAGCTCTGCCCTCAGCCTCCTCTTCTCCAGGCTGAACAAGCCCAGGGCCTTCAGCCTCTCCTCATACGTCTTCCCCTCTAGACTCTTCCCCACCTTTGTTGCCCTCCTTTGGACACTCCCCAGTAGTTTTATGTCCTTTTTGGGCTGTGGCGCCCAAACCTGCACCCAGCACTCGAGGTGAGGCTGCCCCAGTGCAGGGCAGAGTGGGACCATCCCATCCCTGGCCCGGCTGGCAATGCCGTGCTTGGTGCCCCCCAGGACACGGTTGGCCTTCCTGGCAGCCTGGGCACACTGTTGGTTCATGTCAACTTCCTGTTGACCAAAAGCTCCAAGTCCCTTTCAGCATGGCTGGTCTTCAGTGTTTCATTGCCTAGCCAGGGTTGCCCCTTCCCAGGTGCAAAAGGGATAAACTGCTTGTGATATATCTATCCCATGGAGCCAGTTCTGCTGGGAGCCAAAATTGGGATGAAGTACTGAAATGACAAAAATTTCTTATCTTGACCATCTCAATCCCTGTTTCTTCAGTCTCTCCGTAGACAGCCAAGACATTTTTTTTCTGTTCTTCCATGTCTAGAGCAGGCCAAGTTCTTTCCAGCTTCTGGGGTGTTATTCCATGGCTTGGCTACAGTGCAAGTCAATGTGCTTCAAGTGGAAGTACATGTGAGGAAGGGTGTGAGGCATTCCTGCAATGCTGACTCACTTCTCACTGAACCAGGCAATTGAATTTTTCAGCTTACTCTTGTGCGCTGCTATGTATGGTGAGAAGCTCCACCAATATTGATCATAGTTTGCTGGATAAGCAACACAGGATGCATGAAAGCCTTATGGAACCAATGCACTTGGGTATGCTCCTCATCTGAAGCATCAGGACTGAGATCTGTCTCTTCTGCTTTGCCTCTAGCAAGTATTTCTAAGCCACTGCAGCTGTTCAAGGATGTGAAGATCCCTTTCATTCCAACTTTTGACATTAAGTTCAGACTTCACTAGGATGTCTCTGTGGAAGGTATCTTAGCAGCTCACTTCTTTGGAGTACTTCTTTCTTGTTTTGTAGGCACAAATGCCACATAAATACTGTTCCTGAATGAACCAGTACCCAGTTATACATTTTGCATGTTTTTAGACATCACTGCGGGACAAAGGTGTACACAAAACTAGAAAGTGTCTGTACAACCTACAACCATTTTGTCAAAGCAGAGTAAGAGTATCTTTTGCTCACTTTCTGGTAGTACTTTCTTTCAGAAGTATTGAGCTCTAGAATTAATGAAACTTGACTTCTCATAAATTTGTGTCATGGGTGCTTTTTAAGTCAAACATAATGTGAAGTCTGATTTAAAGATCTTCCCTGCAGCTCGACTGTTAAATAAAAAACTTTCTGAATTCCTACCATCTGATAACGTGTGGACTGCAACTCGTTTCCTTTTCTCTTGTCTACATGTCAGTCCCAGACTCAGTTCTTCAGGGACAAGGTATCAGGAAGAGAGGAGGAAAGTTCAGCTGCAGGAATTTTAATATGGAGGACCAAAGTGACAAGACACACAGCAGCTATGTATGCTGGGTGGTAGTATTTATGATACTTCTAAAACTGCGTGTGAGAGATCCTATAATCCACTTTTGATCCAAGCAGAGAAAAAGCAGCACACAATTTAGTCAAGTGACATCATTAGGAGTTATTTAATTTTCTTAAGTGTTTTGATTCATAAGGACAAATATGACACACTAAGACCTCATTAATCATATGCCTATGAAGCAGTTGCCCTCTCCCTACCCTCTCTTCTCATATATCCATTAATGTAATTAATGCTAATAGTGGAGACAGTGTCATCATTGTCTCTATCCCTTCGTAGTGCATGCAGCCAGCAGACCCCAAATGTTCCTGCTCTGCACCATTTTTCAGATTTTGTCCAGAGCTATGGAACACCCACTAGCTCATATATTCTCGATGTGGTTAAAAGTACATTCCATTCCTAAAATCAGGATACGGGTTGGTTGGTTTTTTTTTTTGTCCCCCAGGAAGCTAGACAATACTTTACCTGGGTTTCCACCACTCCAGAACACCTCTGGTTTTCTCTGGCTGAACCAGACCCTTTTCATGGTCAGTCTGAGGACGACTGTTTGTATGCCTTGGTTAAGGCAACAGTGATGGAACGAGTTGTGTGCCAGGGTTTTAGCCATTAGCCAATGAGTTTAGCCCATTACTTCTGTATAATTACAACACAGATACAGTGGCCTTTTTCATCTTCTTGCAGTGCTATGCACCATTCTTTACTGAGGCCATTAGAATTCAAGGTATGCTAGTTCTAGGAAAATTTTGCATCTGTCCACATTTTCTAAGCATCTTTCTTCCTGACATAATGAAGGATTCTTCACAGTGTGGTGAAGTGCTGTGATTTCAGAATAATGGACATTGAGGAAATGAAGTAAGAAAATAAAGAAAAGGACTTTGTTCTACTTTTTTTTCTTCCTTGGGCACCTGTTTGTGGGAGAAGAGTTTACGTCCATTTTTTGCAGATACTGTTGAGCACTGGTGTGGAAGGACTCAGATATCCAAGTGTGTCTCCTTTAGGATCAACTTTCCCTAGCACAAGCTGAAGAGACAAGGGAGCCAGAGAGGCTGGGAAGAAAGAGGTCTGTTCCTAGATCTCACTGTGAACTGTAAGAGTGATTTAGCTCCTAGTTTATGATGTACTTACACACCCACATGACCATCCCAGACCATGAGACCTCCCAGGCTGCTTACGTTAAACCAGAGACAGGTATGGGGTTTGGCTTTGACTGGACTGTGGTCCTGGTGTATTCTACAAAGACCATCCCCACTGTGGCTTCTTCATCCTCCAAAACAGGGAGGTTGCAGTCTGCCAGGAGTCATATTGCTCCAGCTATTCTGAATCGTGTGGACACAGCCTATTTCTACCCATGTACCCATTTATGGGTGATCGTTCTACTAGCCAATTATTTACAGCAACTGGATAAATGAGTGGGTTTTTAGATTCCCTTCTCCATGGATGGCTTTGGTGACATCCATTCATGAAGAAGGAAGAGTGTGATTGACCAGGATGCAAAAATACACTGGATAGTATTGCAGTTCTGAGTGGCAAAAGGCCTCAGTCTAGTGAGCCATAAAAAAACAACCAAACAAAGAGTAGCAGCAAATAAAAAACATATTTTTCACATCAGGGATGCCAAGCATCCTCCATTTTTTCAGTGAAAGAAGGACCTATTTGTTTCTGCCTTTAAAAAAAAGCATATTATTTTTTGTGTGTTTTGCCAACAGCTGATAAATATTTCTGCGGATGGACTTTCAAAGAAAAACATGTTTTTCAGTCTCTACCAGCCTTTTACTTCCTTGCTTTACACAATTGCAGGAGAGAGTGAGCAGTGAGGAAGGCGGGGGTAGTTGTACCTTTTACTATATGTCTTTTTTTTCCCAGATCCAGCTTTGCTTACAGACATAAGACAAGGCAAAACATGTTTTCCTTCATCAAGAAAGGAAACTACAGCTATTTTTTTCTGCTGGCTTAGAAATATACAAATATTCTTCTACTCCAAAGGTCAAGCTGATTACCTGCATTTCATTTGTAAATAACGTTATGAGACATGCTGGCATTTTCCAGATGACAGCTGAATGAGTGCTTGTGAGGGCTTGCGGTTTTGAGGAATAAGTGCCAAAAATATTAAGAAAAGTTGTAATTAGGCTTCTGTTTATGTATATAAACACAATGTTCTTACTGGCATGTCTGTGCAGTTCCATAATCTAATTCTAAATTCAGAAATGGACCTAAAGTTACCAGCAAGGTAAAAGCTGAGAAACTGCAATATTAGCTCATTTATATTGCATTTATTGCAGGTCATACTTCTAACAGAGTAACTCTGTAACAAACACCTTGAGTCTTATTAGACACAGGCGTGACATCAAGGTGAGCTTTTTCTTAACGTACATGGTATAGATATACCAAATGGAACTACACTTACACATGCTAATTATAGTACTGCAAGACCTTAGTAGATCTTGGTACTGCTTAATACTGCATGTGTTCTAGAAAATGAGGTGTGTGCACGTAAATGTACAGGCATTATTGTGTATGAAATTTTCACGTGGAGTAAGTGGGCCTGAATGCTTCAATTTTGTTGAGTCCAGCCTCAATTCATTTGACCTTGACCTGCAGAAATGCTGACTATCTACATCTCTAGTGGCAGCTGTAGGTGCTATGGATGTTAATGGGCTAAAAATCTGTCACTGGCCTTGCAAAAAGCTGAAGAATCTGAATTTTAGTGGCCATTTCGAAAGTCTCTTTATGGGTGTTCTCTGCTTTTAAATTCTTACTTGCAGCCTGACTTTACACATTCTATCTAATTAAAATATTTTGGCTTCTTGGTGGAGTGATATGAGTGAATAGAACATTATATGACTTTAGACAAAGCTATTGTTTTACAGTTCCCTGGAAAATCATATGCCTGATTAAGTGATCTTGGACAGACAGAACATGACTGTTTGGAATTTTTACAAAAGTAAAAGTGAAATAAAATTTAGGGGCTTAAAACACCTGTTCATGGCATAGTAGGTGTTGGTGAAATAAAAATTCTGGGTCTGACTCGATAGTTTGTCTGGTGAAACAGATATACAAAGCAGCAGCAATTTTAATGTGTGTTAAACATCATTGAGTACTGTGTCAAACCACACTCCCTGTTACCTATAGGGCAGCTGACTCTCATCTGCCTTCTGCAGTTGATTATTTGTGGCAATAATGACAAAATGTAAGAGTTGTTAGTGACATCATGCTGGCCAGGGTGTGATATGCAAAGGGAAAGCTTGCTTTTTAGCTGGGCATTGAAAGAACCAAAATTTCCATGGTGACTGTTAACCTGGAAGCTGCTGTGAGTTGCTCCCTGTCTAGCTTCAGTGTGCAAAACGTGTCTCTTCCCAGCTGCCAGGGGAATCTCTTGGGATGCTGCAAAGCTGTGCATGGTGCCACCAACCAGTATGAGTCCAACTTGTAAAAGACAGGAGATGAATGCCTAGATAAGCCAGCTAGCTCATGACCATCACACTTGTTGTACTTCTCCCAAGGACCTGGATGGTACAGCAGTGGGATTGCTGTGCTGGGAATATTACTTTGATGGACAGGTAAACAAGTCATCCGGATCATGCAGTGTGTGGCAGAGCAGGTCATCTGTCCTATCACATAACCTAAGCCTCCATGTTGCACCTCTTGTCACCAGTGACTTTGCTGTCTGAGCAGTTCACTGAGCTCATTGCTGTTTCTCCAGGGGAAGGTCTGCTGCTCGTTTTAATCTGCCCATATTCTCTGGGAAAAATTAATCTTTTTGTTTATTTTTATACCTGCTGACTTCCTCCTGCTTAGATGCTTTTGTGACGCCTGGTAGAGTCTGTACCCATTCCCTGGTATTTTGTCAGAGATTTTTCCACCCAACAAGTCACCAGGGACAGACGGAGAGCAATGCTACCTTTCCCTGACCAGGCAGCTGCATCAGGCTACTTTCAGACACAAGCTACTTTTAAAATAACTGCTGGTGAGCACCACAGTAAAATTGTCCTGTTGCTTTCAAGTTAATGATGTGCTTTTTTACCTCAGGGAAAGTACTGGGAAAGCAACAAATGTCTCCTTCCTCAAAACCCCAGCACTTCTGTCTAATTATTTCCGTGGAAAAATTAGCTTCCTGTTTTCAGCTCCTCTCCAAAAGAGCTTTCTCATCCCCCTGTGAAGCTTTCATGTTGACAGCATCATGAGATGATAGCAGCATCTCATTATTCTGGGACTACTGGCCTCAGAGGGCCTTGGGCCTGGCCCACACACTGGCAGCCCACTCTGCCTGTGGGCGCTTGACCCCTTCAGCCTTCTGCCCCAGCAGGATCAGCCCTGCAGTTCCCTGCCCTTGGCGGCTGTGGAGCAAAGGGTTGCAACTCTTTCTTGGGCTGTCTGGCAGATACAGCCTTCACCTTTCAGCTGTTGAGGGAGACACTACCTGTGTTAGTTTGAGCGTACAAGTACAGCTGTTCTTTAGTGCCTTGTTTTTCAAGGAAAGCCTTCAGTACAATCAGAGGCTCAGGGAATTTCCACTATTTTTCTCACCGTAGTCCCCTCGACTCCCCCCACCCCCTTGGCCTTCGGACACACACATTGTGTTATTTTGACGTAATTTCAAGCAAATATTTTGCCACCGAGAGGCAGTGTAGGGTCACAGAGGTCCTGCAGGCTTGGGCTTCAGGCTTTCAGCCCTCTCCAGTAAACAATAGCTCTATAACTCATTAAAACTCCATTTTGATTACTTTTTCCTGTTTCTGATTGTTTTGGAGCAACAGGGGTGGATTCTACACTCAACAAACTTCTTTTTCCTGCTGCTAAATTTAAATGTCTCTGAACTGAAAGGAGTTGCTAATCTCTTTGACAATAAGTCCATCAAATAGAAATTACAACTGTAAACAGTATTTTAGGCTATTAATGAATGCTGCAAGGGAATTGTGACTTGGTTTTGCAGAATAATTTTTTTCTTTAGGAATTTTTTTTTTTTCAACTTTCTTTTCAGACAGAAGAGTTACCCAAACTCTAGCACTATCTCTTCTGGTTGCTGTAGCCTCCTCATGTTCAGATTTAGCAATAGTCATGTTCTCTCATCGTGTCCTTCATGAAACAAAGCTGATAATCACCTTCCTTGCTTGTCTCCTATCCTCTTCAAATTCCTGCATTATCTTCTGCTTCACAACATTGATTCAGCACTCCTCTCTCTGTCTCCACGGCTTTTCACTGCATGGTTTTCTCCTGCTTGCAAGTCCCCTGATTTATAAGATCTACCTGTAGAACTACCTTGCCCAGCTGAGTTTCTTGCCAATTTGTACCAGGAGTAAGCTCCTGAAATTTTTCTACCACTTCCTTTTTCCTTGTAGGCTGGATATAGATTAATCAATAAATAATCTTCTTTAATGGACAGGAAGGAAAATTTAGGAAAGTGATTCACAAAGAATCCAATTCAAAGGAAAACTCTGTGGATGTTTGTCCATCTACAACCTTGCGACACATACACTGCCCGTGCATATGTAGACCCTAAACTGCTTAATCTGACTAATCTAGCACAAAACCTGTTTTATAGTGCAAAAAATGATAAAATAACCAGTTGAAATGGAGTTTATATAGCATGGCTCCACATACAGATTTAATTAGCAGGTTTATGCATGTTTTTTTTTAAATCTACAACCAGGATCTATGGGGGAACAAAGTATGAATACAGATACAGCGTGTCTAGAAGACCTCTTGGTCAATTTGCTGTTATTATTTGTTAAGCATGCCAAAGAAAAGTACATCTTAAAGCTGAAACAGACTACAAGAAGCTGATAAATATTGATATTTTTATTATATCTGTTGCTATTGGCTCAGTTTTAAGCACCCTCTGAGCAGAACATCTGTAAGAGGGCAGTGTGGTAGATCCTAGGGTGGACTCTGTGCCTAGAAGGCAGAATGACAAAAAGACACTTCCTGGAAAGAATTACAAAGCTTTTTCTTTTTGGCAGCCTGGCTACCACAGTTGTCCTTTGCAGTAGGATCCAGGCACAGAGAGAGATCTGTTCCATCTCTAGTGGCTGCTGTGTAGTCCTGCAAGGTTTGCTACCACAGTAATGAAACTATGGTACCTGCCTTTTAAGGACTATGGATTCAGGTGTAATAGGCAAATTGAATAATATCTGCCCTGAGCTTCACAGAAATACTTCCATAACCCTCTCCGAAAGATCAGGAGGATACAATGGTGGCCTCCAGAGGGATGAATGACCACCACTGAGCAAGTACACTGTTCTTGTGTAAGAGCAAGGACACGTGTCCTCTTGAGCAAGGACACGACAGTGTCCTAATGGGATATGCTTATTCTCAGCAGGTTTCCAATGGCTTCACCAGAATTACACCAGAAGAGAATTTGGCCCCACATTTGCCTTAAAGCCACCCCTCAGGACTGTGCTGAGATAATGACATGACTTTGAGTATTATGTAATTGACCTCATTTAAACTACTGATCGGTCAAGTCAGCTTAAGTGACTGATCATGGTAGCTGACAGGTATTGTATCTTACTGTACTGGTATGACCTGGCCACCAAACAACCTCAGCATGCCTGTGATTTGTTAGTTTACAGCCTAGTTTTGAAGATTACGAGCTTTTCATCAGGTTTAACTGAACTGTCAGGAATGTAATATACATAAAATATGCCTATTGCTTACAGATATTTACATATGTACTTGTATATATATTTATATGCATACAGTGGTTATTGTGCGCATATATACACACATTTTTACTGTATATAAACATGCACACACTGATTATTATTTTTTAAGAAGAATTAAAGAAAAATACATGCATATGCTGTCCTAAAGAAACTTTGAAGTTTAAAAGGAAATTAATCTTTTTCCTGGAACAAATATTTATGTGTTTAGATTTTCTTTTGGCATACTATGTAAGAATGTAACTCAAATGTTTTTGTGGAAAACAATTTTAGAAAAAGCACAAAAATGAGATATTAATTTTTACAGTGGAGTTTCAAAACTGTCTTTCCAACTTAACACCTTGAAAAGATGACCTAAATATAGGAGGTGTAATTACTCTTCCCCATTTGCTATAGCCTTGCTCTCCCTTTCTATTTTGATTCTGTCATGCTGCATGCAGAGTGACCTTTGAGTGATAGCAGCGAACTTCCTAAGTATGTTGGCAGTGTCTCTGTGGCCAGAGATGAGGTGACCCTATCAACTGTGAGATCCAGATGTGAAGGACTGACATGTGTTTTTCCCAGCAACAGCATTTGGGTCTCTCAGCACCTTCCTGACTGCTTTGTTACAAGCATTTCTTGGCTGACTCTGTGACTTGCTTTGGAGCAGCTGTGAAGCTTGTGGTTAGGGTTATGTATGGGAGGAAGGCTGTTCCTTCACACTGTGTAACTAAGGGAGAGCATGGGGAGCTCTCATTTGCCTCTGGAAACCTCTACATTCTGCTCAGCTTCAAAGGAGATAAGCATGGGGGTGGGGATGAAATGATAACAGCTGGCGGGAACAGGGTTTGTTTTCCATAATGAGGTCATTTAGCCAAGCCATAGGATGAAAGAAGGCTTTCATATTTTTCCAGGTCTTCTGAGACATTTCAGAACAAGCTTGATGAGATGCAGGCACCCTTCTGACTTCTAATAGTTTCAGATGGAGTTCCATCTCTGAACGGAGCTTTTCTGTTAGCAATTTGTATCAGAGATTTCACAGTATGCATTTTCCTTCTTCAGCAACTTGGGCAAAGCATGTACCTACCTCTAGGTTAAATCTAGAGTCAAAAGTTTTGCTGACGACACTGAGCTGTGTGGTGCGGTCGACATGCTGGAGGGAAGGGAAGCCATTCAGAGGGACCTTGACAGGCTGGAGAGGTGGGCCCATGCAAATCGCATGAAATTCAACAAGGCCAAGTGCAAGGTCCTACACATGGGTCAGCACAATCCCAAGCACGGCTACAGGCTGGGCAGAGAATGGATCGAGAGCAGCCCCGAGGAGAAGGACTTGGGGATTCTGGTTGATGAAAAACTCAACATGAGCTGGCAACGTGCGCTGGCAGCCCAGAAAGCCACCCGTGTCCTGAGCTGCATCAAAAACAGTGTGGCCAGCAGGGCGAGGGAGGGGATTCTGCCCCTCTAGTCCGCTCTTGTGAGACCCCACCTGGAGTACTGTGTCCAGCTCGGGGGTCCTCAGTAGCAGGAAAGACGTGGAGCTGCTGGAACAAGGCCAGAGGAGGCCACAAAGTTGATCCGAGGGATGGAGCACCTCTCCTACGAGGACAGGCTGAGGGAGTTGGGCTTGTTCAGCCTGGAGAAGAGAAGGGTCCGGGAGACCTGATCGCAGCCTTCCAATACCTAAAGGGGACCTACAGGAAAGCTGGCGAGGGGCTGTTTATCAGGGAGTGCAGTGACAGGACAAGGGGGAGTGGGTTTAAACTAAAAGAGGGGGGATTTAGATTGGACATTAGGAAGAAATTCTTTACTGTGAGGGCGGTGAGGCCCTGGCACAGGTTGCCCAGAGAAGCTGTGGAGGCCCCATCCCTGGCAGTGTTCAAGGACAGGTTGGATGGGGCTTTGAGCAATCTGGTCTAGTGTAGGGTGTCCCTGCCCATGGCGGGGGGGGTTGGAACTAGATGATCCTTGTGGTCCCTTCCAACCTAAACCATTCTGTGATTCTATGAATCTATGGAAAATTCTTTATCAACATAAGAACAACAGTCAGGGTTATAGCTATGATTCTGTTTGTCCTAACACTGATGCCTCCTTTTCTTAAATACATATATATATATATACTCTGTTTTAACAAAAGCAAAAGTAAAAAAGCTTGCATTTTGGATCTTAGTCATCTCTCCAGAAAGAGCTGAACCCAAAGTCTGAACTGAGACTTCCAATCAAAGGCATCGTTAAAATCCAGATCCAAATTTGTTCTTCCAATCTTGACCTAGAATAACTCTTGCACAGTCCAACTTATTTGTGAAGAGTAATTTGCAACTCTTGGATATGAGCCCACTTCTGAAACTGAGTGCTCAATATCATAAAATAGGCACTATATTCCACTAGACAAAGACGTGCAGGGGACAGAGACAACCAGGTTATTTCAGTTTGTTCACCAAAACTTTCAAACTCTACTAAAAATTCATTGGCATGATACACCACACTTTTCTTTCTCTATACACAGCAGGTTAACCTACAGTGTATGGAATAAAAAGGAGATGCTATCAATATAAACATGGCAGATCAAATCCTCTGTGTGGACTGAACTGTGGAACATTTTTTTATTTAATTTAGATGAGGTGTGAGCCTGTAAAAAGTATCTTAGCAATTTTTTTTTTCACGGTTTGATACCATGAAGTTAAATAAACCTCCCTACCATCTCTGCAAGCCGTGATGGTTCTCTTCTTCCCCTGTGGTATGAAATTCTTTTTTCCCCTCATTATATCAAATCTATTTGGTCTTCTCTTTTAAGACCTCGCTGGACCCCCAAATCATCTTTTCTGCTGCTCAGGTATCTCACTAGCTTGTCATACAGCCTCATATTTACATTTCATGTTAATCTCGTGCTTCTTGTCTCTTCGCTGAGTGGTGTTTGAGGACTTGGTGAAAAGGGGATTTCTTCACCACATAAGTTATCCTTCCTGAGAAGACTGGAAAGTTTGGAGGAAGGGCTGAAAATGAAGGTTTGAATCCTTCCACCAAACAGGGAAGAAAAAGCTTTTATGGAAATTAATTTTTCTCCTGTATAATTGCTTCCCATTAAACTAAAATTACTTTTCATACTGTGTTGCTGCCACTGAAGTATCATGAAACATCCTTAACGTTAACAATCTGGCATATTTTGGTCCTGAAATTTGATTGTGGGAATACATGTGTCCAATACATCATTAGAAAAAGCTAATAACTACATCTCAAAGCTGAGTTTGCTGAACCCCATTGTCTTTCCTGTGGAAACCTTCTGTAAAATGTGTGGGAAAGCAACTAGGGTGTCATAAAGCTGCCTTCCTTGATAGCCACAATTTGGGGGTTGCTAACGTTAACTGATGACTGCCTGGAATAAGCAAATATCTGTTTGCAGTTATCAGTGCCTTGCAAAATGAGGACTGATGGAAGTTGCTGCCACTTTCATAAAAATAGCTGCTTTGTTAGCAATCAGCACTTGCCTCCATATACTAGCAAAGTCTATATATTCCATTTTACAGTGGGGAATTATTTGGCATTTTCATTGTCCATGGCTGGAGCAATTTGTTCAAATAGGGACCTGAATAGGATTTTGCTTCACTTCCACTCTCACAAGCTGGCTCTGTGGAGCTAATTAAATCAAAACCTGGACAAGCAGCTGCTGTACTACTTATATTTATTGCTCTCTGCAAGCCAACCAGGAAGAACCTCATTACAATTCTAGGATGAACAGCGTTTTAAGGACAAATCCAATAGCTTATTACAATTAATATACAAGACATAGTATTTTATTAAAAAATAATAAGGAAGATTATTAAATTATCATCATTGTCTGCAGCCTAATTTTTCTCTGCCTTTTTTAATTTTCAAGCATGAGTTGTCACCCAGCTCTCCCTGCACTTGTTCCCAGGTGCAGAAGCAAAAAAAAAAAAAAAAGTATATTACAGAAGACTTTGACAAGTTGTTGGTGAGTTCTGTGAAGCACTCAGATACTTCGGGGGTGAGTGCTGTGTGAACACGTTGGCTGGAACATACCTAAATAGCAGCATTTGTCTATGTTTGAAAGGGTTAGGCTGTAAAATACCCGAGTGCATTTACTTTCGCAGAACACCAGAAACAGGAATTCTAGGAACAGACTTTTTTGTTATAATTCTAGAAACATCTCACGTGGGAATAGAAAGAGATGCAAATAGGAGTAGACTGGGAATAGAAAGAGATTAGGTCTGAAGCATACTGACTTTATAATATTTGAACTTTTCAACAAAGCAGCTGCAAATATGAAAGCAGTTCAGGGACACTGAGTTGTTAGCCAGACTTTGCCCAAAGTATTTGGGTGTCCTGTAAGAGCCAAGAGCAGGCCTGTGTTTTTGGAGCAAGGGAGAGCCTTGGAGATGTATGGTTCTTGGATTGATCGTGCTTTCATTTACCTTGGGGATATTGTCACTCACCAGCACACTTTCATTTCCTAAAGCATCAACTGATCACAAAAGCAACTCAGCCATTGGAGTTGCCTGCCAATGCTCACACAGCTGATGACAAGAGCACTCAAATATTACTTAGAACACACCAAGAGTTTCCTGCTGCCTGGTGAGGGTTTAGCAGAGTCATGTCAGTGGTGACCTTTGAGTGTAAGAGCCTTTTTAATTATGCAGATTTTCATGCAACTCTGTCACCTTAGTCTACAAACAGCAAGGACCATCCTACAGTTGTTAATGCTCGCTTTGTTTAGTCTTACCCTTCTATGGAATCTTTTAGTTTCTTCTTCAATGAAGACTTTGTTGTCTGAAGTACCATCTGAGAGGATCACATAATCACAGAATAATAGAATGGTTTTGGTTGGAAGGGACATTAAAGCCCATATAGTTTCAACCACCTGCACCATAGGCAGGGACCCCCTCCACTAGACCAGGTTGCCCAAAGCCCCACCCAGCCTGGCCTTGAACACTTCCAGGGATGGGGCCTCCACAGCTTCTCTGGGCACCCTGTGCCAGGGCCTCAGCACCCTCACAGGGAAGAATTTCTGCCTCAGATCTCAGCTCCATCTCCCCTTCTTCAGCTTAAGGCCATTACCCCCTTGTCCTGTGACTCCATGCCCTTGTAAACAGTCCCTCTACAGTTTTCCTGGAGCCCCTACAGGGACTGGAAGGTGCTCTACAGTCTCCCCAGAATCTTCTCTTCTCCGGGCTCAACAACCCTAACTCTCTCAGCCTGTCTTCATAGGAGAGATTCTCCAGCCCCCTGATCATCTTTGTGGCCCTCTTCTGGACTTGCTCCAACAGGTCCATATCCTTCTTATGTTGGGGGCCCCAGAGCTGGATGCAGTACTCCAGGTGGGGTCTCCCAAGCTCAGAGTAGAGGGGCAGAATCCCCTCCCTCAACCCCACTGGTCACACCGCTTTTGATGCAGCCCAGGAGATGCTTGGCTTTCTGGGCTGCAAGCACACATTGCCGGGTCATGTTGCCATTGTTGTGGTTTTACCGCAGCGGGCAGCTGAGCACCACGCAGCTGCTTGCTCGCTCCCCCCACTTCCCCCCCTTGCATCAGGGAGGAGAATGGGAAGGAAAAAGCAGACTCCCCTGAGCTGTGATAATGACAAACGACAGTTTTACTGAGACAGCAGAGGGAGTGGGAAACAACAACAGTACTTGTGATACACAATGCAGTTTCTCACCCACCCACCGTACAACTCGGACCACACACTCAGACCCGTCCAGATACTGGACCGTCCCCGAGCTGCGCCGCCTCAAGAACTGCCATCCCTTCCTGACTAGCTCACTCCTCCTATGCTGAACGTGACATCACATGGCATGGACCTCCTTTGGCTAGTTTGGGTCTGCAGTCAACTCCTGCAGAACTCCAGTAGCACTGTCCATCATTTACTGGAAGTCAGCAGCTAAATGAAACTGCTTTGGGGTTTGGTTGGTTTTTTTGTTGTTGTTTTTGGTTTGGGTTTCCCCCCCCCCGCCCCTCTGTAGAAGTCAAATCTGAGAATAACAGTCATTGAGAGAAATCTGTATGCCCTGAAAAACACTCCAGGCTTTGATATCTGCTAGGTATCAGAAATGCTTGTGTCGACTTGAATACATGCTGCAGCAGGAGAGCTTTTAATGCGTAAACATGCACTCTGTTGTTGATGTGAATTCAGAGGACGTGTTTCTTTTCTTATGAAGGATCCATGTAAGAAACAGCTTTTCAAATTAGAGTTTATATATTTTTAAGACAGGGATTGCTGTCCATTGTTTTAGGAGCCTGAGAAAGCAGTAAATGAGCATCCTTGTGAGTGAGGCTCTTTGTGGGATTGAAGGCAGATACATATTTGTGATTCTGCAGGTTTGTGCAGGTCGAGGGCTGGTTCAGAAGAAAGGACTTGTCAGCCTGGCTGTGATTTCAGTTTGATTCAGTCGTTCAGGTTGTGTCTTCATCAGCAGGCTAACCTGAGGAATGCAAGCAAGATAATTTATTGGGGAAATATCCAAACATTTCATGTCAAAAATCTATTCATGACAAAAAAACCCCAAACCCAACCCTTAAGCATACTTTCTCTAAAAAGACTAAACTTGTCCGAACAGAAAAGATTATAGTTAACCCCTCATAAGTGATTAAAGGGGGTGTGAACCTTCCTGGCTCTGCTTTTCCATGTCCAGGGCTAGCTATAGTCTCTTTAATGGGAAGTTGCCCAGGTAGGTGGTGGAGTCACCGTCCCTGGGGGTGTTTAAAGAAAGGTTAGATGTGGTACTTACGGACATGGTTTAGTGGGTAATAGGTGGGGGGGGGGGGGATGATTGGACTAGATGATCCTTGAGGTCTCTTCCAACCTTAATGATTCTAATGATTCTAAGTTGTCTCTATGTCTACATGAGCCTATGGAATAAGCTGTTCAGAGGTACAAAAGACTGAACAACTTAGCCTAGGAACTATTTTAGCCCATATCTCCTGTAAGGCACTTGAAGGTGCATCCAGTTACTGGGTCTCTCACCAACCTAGCCCTTCATGTTCTGGAGTGCTTCCAAGTCCAGCCCAGCTACACAATTTCTCTGGTGTCTCCATTTCCTGCAATGTTTCCCTTGGAGTCCTCCTTGTATGCCACAAAGTCGATGCCTTGTACCAGCGACCAGACCATATATTTCCTGATTTTTATTATTTTCTTATGGTGCCGACTTGTATCCACTGAATCTTCAAGGCTTGTCAGTGTTTGTATTATAAAACCTGCTTTTCCAAGGGTTTACAATCAAGCTATAAAACTGTGTTCCAGACTGAGGTTTGAACTGAGCTTCTAGCTCAGTAGTGGCAAGTTGTAAGCTGCAAAGAGTCCCCATGGCAGTCTTCAACAAATGTCTTCAATCAGGATTGGATTTCTCCAGTTGTTGGAAACGGGAATGGCACCTGAGATTAATAACAAGTCCCTGTTGTTTGAACACCTTTCCTATACCCATGTCTGAAGTGGATTTGCTATCTTTTGTGGCTTAGAGACTACCTTGTACAGCCACCCTAACCTGACCATGGAGAGTATTTCTGTAGGCACCAGCCCTGTCCTCTGTCATGATTTGTCTCTGACACTACATCATACACTCTCCTGCCACCTCCCCATTGTTGGATAGTCTACAGATCCAGAGGTCACAGCTTGTGTTCTGCTCCAGGGTTACAGGGGAAGTTCGCTCGCTCACATTCCTACACTTGTCTACAGGGGTAAATGTCCAAGATAAGAAATTAGTGAGACCTTTAGCCTTTAAGATATTATTTCTGCTCCTGTGGCTGTCTTTTTTCTTCTGCTGTGAAACAGTGAACTTGCTTTTGCTTACCTAAGGTGTCCAACATCTGCATCTAACCTGTCACTGAATGGCAATCCACCTATCCTTCCATATTCCCTGACTCCTGTCTTGTGCACCCTGGACCCCATGATGTCAGCAAGGTTTGACTGCTTCCATAAAGATCTTTGGAGGCAACCACTTGAGAAACAAGGTGGTCTAAATAATCTGCAACCTATGCACTAAAGGTGTAATAGCCATGGGCTTGCTTTGATGTTGAGAAGACAAATCCTGCTGGACACTTGTTTTAGACCAGACTGGGAAATCAGATACCTTCGGCCATCGTTCATGGCAGAGACCAGACTTTGTGGAAGCAAGATTTGCCCTTGGGTTTGCCTTGGCAACTTGCTGCTGAACCCATGTGCTGTACTTAATCGGCATAAATTAAAGTGCACCTTTCATTCAGTGCTCAGGAATAGACTTCATGAATGGTTTATGTTAAAAACAAAGATTGTTCCACTCAAGTCTGTATTATACAAGTGAAACTGAATTATCAGGCTTTCTAAGGAGATTCAGGTTATGGCTATTTCCATGAAAATAAAAACTGATCTTGATTCCTCCTAGACAGTTATTGCTAAGGAGTTGAAGCGATGTGTCTTAACGTAGAGTAGCAGCTCCCCACAGACACAGTATGGTATTTATGTAAATAACAATTGTAATGAGCCCATGGTGCTTTGGAGCCAGTGGGTGCCCTATGATCAGCCTTGCAGGGATGGGTTCACTGGCCATACATACCGAAATGCAGCTGCCATCTGCATCTTAGATAGGGAAAGAATGACAGCAATAGTCAGTGGGGATGTGACATGGGGGATGAAGAGGGCCAAACAGCCTGAAAATCTTTGTGTTACGTTTTCTCGTTTCCCAGATCTGAATCTGTCTGAATTTGGGCTCATTCCTAACTGCTTTATGAGGCCTCTCAAGCTGTGTAAACAGTAATGCAATAATGGCAGATCACAATGCACTCATCACAGACCATGAAGAAAAGCCTACGAGCCAAGCAATATGCTGTCTCTAAATGATATAATGCTTCTTGCAGACAGGAATATTAATCACCCCAGGAACTGACAGGATCTGATGGAAGATACTGTTATTAATATTGTCTTCCTTGGAAGCATTTGCAATGGTAATAGTAATTTTAATAATGCCAAAACAAAACAAGCTGTGTTTGCCAGTTTTGCGGCAAGTGGGAACACTGAGAAAGGCAATACATAAATAGAGAGGCTAATTCATGAAGGAGGTGGACCAGATTTCTCTGCTGACAGCTCAGATGTGATGGGAGGGGTGGAAACATGACTTTTTGTTTCAAGGGTTGTATTTGCTTCATCAATCCTCAAAATCTCGTTAAAAGTCTAATTCAGTTATCGTGTTCTTGTTGCTGTCCAGAGACTGAATGTATTAGAAGGACTTTATATACAATCTCTGCCACAAGCAATTTACTATTATTTTATTATTCTAATCTGGCTGGTTCCCATGGAGTCTCTGAAACCAAATCATATCAGAGGAAGATGAATATTAACAATCCTATCTCTCTCAGGAGGGCTAGTAAAAGAATGGAGATCTCATGCCTTGGTTCAACACACAACACTATGAAATGGCCATGGAAGTGTTGACATGAGTTCTCATGATTGCTAGTTCAGTTATTTACTGCTTAGCTTGAGCACAAGCCTCTTCTACACCTGTGCCAAGACCGAGCAGGATTACAGTGGAAATCATGCATTTATAAGCTAAATAATAAGGTGTGTGGCAGAAGTAGAACTGTCATCAGGGTTTAGTAGCAAAATAAGGAGCCACGAGGACTGCATTTGATTACATCCTTTGTTGCATTCTGTTTTGTATGTATGTGCAGTCTGCCTCAGAGTATTATATACCAATTAATAATGAACAAACAGATAAATTGGAGCAGCATCTTTAGGCAGATGGCAAATTGCCCAACATTTTTTTAAATATTAAAAACATCTATGGGTTAAATGTTAGCTCTGAATACCCAGTATGAGACATTCAGGCTGGGTTGATAGCTGTGACTGGGAGTGAGTCCACCAAAGCTGTATTACTTTCCCAATGGGAGAACTATAAACAGGCATTTGGCTTTAAAATTTCTCAGGCAAAAGGAGGAAAAACAAATTAAGCTGTAGAAATTGAGACATTTTTAAACCTTTCTTTCTGGACCAATTCTCTTTAGTAGAGGTATCAACTAAAGAGAAAATTTAGGTTCCTTTCAATATATTTGCAAGATACACAGAAAATAATTGCCCACATACGAACTGCAAAGGGAGTTGTAAGACCCTTGTTTAGTTGTTTGTGTGACAAGATGCCGATAAGAAATTCTGAGAAACCCCTCTTCCTAGATACCTCCATTCCAGAGATGAGTTAGTTAAATAGGGAGGTAATGCTACTCTTCCAGCCTCTGCACACTGATGCCTGAGATGGACATCAAGCTTCATTCAAGACTTTAATATTCCTTGGCCTGAGACTTTCTTGTTACTATGGCCTGAAATCTCAGGGCTCTATTCACAAGAACAGCCACTGAGGACACTTGCAATTACTAATTTGTGCCCTTTCCACACAACAAACACTTCACTTAAGAACTGAATTAAAAATTGAAGGATGTGACAATGGTGGCTTTGCAAGGCCTGCTTCCAGTCTGTCTCCTAGGAATGAGAAATATCACATCAGATAAAATAGGCAACAGTGACTATTTATTATGTGCTGGTGCCTGCTTGACTTGTAGCTGGCTGTGGACCTGGAATATTCCCCTTTGCCTTGCTAAGCTTTTTCCTGGTCCTGGTTTGACCCACACCTTAATCTCCTGCATGAGTCCTCATCTAACCTTGTCATTTAGTCAAAAAATTGTCAGGGCAGCTCCCCAATGGCTGGTTGCCCAATGACCTAACTAAATTCTGAAACCAAGATCAGTGACCACAGAGTAATCATATGGATAAACTGTGTAAAGGACTGTGCCAGTTTTGGATAAACAAGTCTCTCTCCAGTCAATACTCTCAGGTTCAGACCGAACACAGCATGCAAATGTGACTCACACAGGCACCTCATATATGCACCAACATTTAATACGCTTTCATTTTCATGAAAATGTGTGAAACAAAGGTATGCACAGTGGTATTTTCCGATTATAGTTGCTGGTTTCCTCCTTTACCAGCATTATCAATAGGATCGAATTAAAGTGACATTAAAGTGGGCATTGTGGCACTTTCAACCTTTCCATCTGTTTGTTTGGGTTTTTTTTTCTGTCACAGAAACTACTTCATAAAACCGGAAGCAAAAGCATTTCCAACACCATTTAGATATTCCACTCACTTCCCCTGACCTGCCACCCATTTTATAGAAATCTAAGTGAGTGGATCTAAGCCTTTACTCGTGTTCCTTCTCTGGCCCCCTGACACAAGTAGGTCGGTTGAAGAAGGAAAATCTCTGCCAGTGACAGGAAGGCACAAAATGAAAGCAAACACATGAGATGCCTGTGAGTCTCTGAGAGGTGTAGCCCCTGTTAGGAGAAAACGCAGCTTTCAGGAGCAAACACCTAACATTCGTACCTAACACCTTCAGGGTAATATTGTGGGTGCTGGAAATCAAAGCCAGCAACACCTCAGTGCCACTGTCTGTAACTTCATGTCAAAAGAGTCACAGATAATCTTCTTGCATTTAAGAGCTATTGAAGGACCACACAATGCTGTAAATACATTGCCTATTGACCCACCCCCTCCTCCATTGTGCTCTGCTCCTTGTAACCCTACTGTGGCCCCACCTCTTTCTGCTCTTAAGAGGGAAATGTCTCTGTGACGAAAGAGGGCCTGAGCAGCACATGCACAGGACTGGGTTTGTCTTTGTGTTCCCATCCTGAAGGGCTTCAAAGTAATTTACAGTGGGAAGGTAAGACACAGATGTATTAATTATGTCCCTGTGATTCTGTGAGGAGAGTTCCTGTATACTAGATCAGTGTTTAAACACATCCCTGCCTCCTGCCTACGAAGGACACAGGAAAACTCCTTTCATTGCCAGATTCTGTCTCATAGATCTAGAAAAATTATTTTAAAGAAGGACCAGGAAAGTAGTGAAGATGGCATAAAAGGAGGAGGAACTTTTCTCTGTTGATCATTCCTAATGTATTTTTTTCCCATGATTCTTAAATACAATTGTCTCCTAGGGAGTTTCTGTCCTCTGAATGAAAAAAGACGTTTATCCTTTCACTTGCTTGAAGCCTCTGCTGTCGTTTGGTATTATTTGTAAGTCTTTGCAGAAGGGTGTTGAGCTGGAGTAAAACTTTGTGCTCCAAACCAAACCAGTGCCCACAGAGACATATTCTCTTCACCTTCTACTCCACCAGGTTCACTTACAGTCTCCTGGGAAGAAACAAGAAAATCAGAAAGTCCCTATGGGGCAGAGAGCTATTTGAGCAGCCTTGAGTGCTGGCAGTTGCCAAAGGCATGCTGAGGAATGTGCCCAGGTGGCATGTACATTACATAGCTGTTGCCAGAAGAATTCAGAATCCTCCTGTCACCTGTAGAAAATAGACAATTTGCAGGAGAGTGATTGTGAGAAGGGCCGTGCTTCATAGCAGAGAGGCTGTTTGAACTCCTTGCTTGTCCCAGCTATGTACAAATATACAAAACTGTGTGTGGATGAACTGAGGATCAACAAGTGCTCTTGACTTGTATTGATGTCTTAAAAATAGACGTGATGTTTTCCTGCAGCTGGCAAGGAAAAGGTGGAAAGCCTGCAGGCAGCATGGTGTTAGGATGAGCATGTGCTGTGAAATCCAGGTCTATCTCAGGAACAGGTTGTCTAGTTTTGATACTCTAGACCAAGCACACACTGGGAACAGGTGGTAAAAAGAGAGGCAGAAATGTGGCACAGACCTACTGTAAATTTATCTTAATTTACAGATAAATTGGTCTAATCTTAAGGTCAAGGGGCTCAGATGCTGTGCTCCTAGTGGACCCATCCATCCCTTTTCTTTAAACCCCCCTTCTTCTTCCCGGGTCTTCACTTTCCGTGAGTAGTGGTGACATAAGGAGAACTGCTTTGTCTTGCCCTTCAAGAGGGAACAGAACTCCTTCAGCCCACTCCCAGCATCTGCCATCTCCAAAACTTACTTCTTTGTCATCAGACTTCACCTGGGGCTATCAGCAAAGGAAAACACAAAGAATTAGATACGAGAAATGCCTCCACCAGGCTGACTCGAACAATGACAAAACCATGCCTTAGTCCTCAGGTATAGTGCACTGTATTGCTGTCCATTGCAGCACCAGCCAGGCATTGCTGACAACTTATTACTGAATGCATCAAGATATTTTTGCTGCATAAATAAGAGCAATAAGTCTATGGCGTTGAGAGTTTGTCTTTACCTTGCAGTAATTTATTATCCTATTATCACTCTTTGCAAACATCTGCACTCAGCACTTCCTTCCTTGTAGCACTGAAATACTAAGCATTCATAAAGCTTAACCATCAGCAATAAACTCAATAAACTGCTGTATGCACTAATGTGGAATTAAAACCTTTACTTGGGTGATTTATTTTAGGCACGGATGTGACAAAGGAGCCCATCAAAATTACAGTCTGCTTGTTTTCTTTCTTATTCTGCTGCTGTAACACTTGCGGTGATTAGTTGGTGTTTTAAAACATGTTTGGGCATTGGGGAGGGTGTTGTTTTGATTCTTAGACCAACATGGGTAACCCAACAGAACTGAGAAGCTAAAACGTGATTTATTTTTTACAGCTGGAATCTTAGTAACTATTCAGTTAATTGGCTGCCTGCTTACTGTTACTTAATGCTTGCCTTTAATGAGGCAAAAATTGCAGACCCATGTTTCTTTCATACAGACTGTGTTGAGAACAGAACTTGAACAGTGAGTTATCTGAGCAGGCAGGGATCAATGGAGGCAGGAAAAGTCCAGAGAGGCAGGAAGTTCAGACTCTTTCAGCTCAAGTTTTTCAGTTCATATCTGACTGGTCTCTGGAATGACCAAAAGTGGGATCAAGCAAAAGGTTGTCTCTCCTCTCTCTCCCCCAACCTGAGTAAGGATAATGCAATAAATAAGTTTGTAACACCCTAGGAAGGCATGGAAGCAGGTTTTCTTAGTTTCAGTGTCATAAGAACATAAATAGTTGTTGTACGAGGTCAGAGCAATGGTTTGGTGTCTTGTATCTGGCTGGCCAAAAGTAGGTGAACAGCAGGGAGTACGACAATGCAATAAGCATATCAATTTCCTCCTCGAGAATACTCTCACTCTCCAGCATCCTCTAGTTCATTTGTAGCCAAAAGTGGTATCTTTGTGTTAAAAAGCCTTTGGTGGATTTTTTCCTTCACAGATGTGCCTGATCAATTTTTGAATCTATTTAAACTTTTCAACTTCACCATGCATTGTGTGAAAGCACTACTTGAAAGCACTTTTGTCTATTTTAAATCTAATATTCTCTAGCTTCATTTTCTATCTTCTGTTCTAGTATCAGAGGAGGGCTGAACACATTGTCTAAAGAACAATTTAACAAACCCGGTGTCTTCACCCTGGACAAGAGTTGCTAGGATAACCAAAGTCACTTCACAGATTTAGTTGACCCATTTACTCTTCTCTTTACCTTTTCTAGTTTTATAGCCTTTTTCTGACATGGGACAGGACCATGGTATTAAAGGTGTTACCACAGCATTGCTTTTCTCCTTCATTGTTTCTTCCTCTTCTAAACATCCCTAGCAGCTGGCATGCTTTTTGACTGTTATCTAATATTCCTGTTCCATAGCAGAATAGCAAGCCTTGAACACAGCTCTGTATTTCCAAGAGCTATCAAAGGATCAACTTTAACATAATGAACAGATGGACCTGTGACAAGCATAATGCGGATCTGTATAGAAGTGGGAAAAATTTGACTTCCAGTGTGTTACTCAGTCCCAGGCTGACTTTGGTGGCTTGCATCTGGATTTCACACATTCAAGGTTCAGATGAATTCTTCAGTGCTAAGGATCAAGCTGGCAATGCTCAGTGTGGCTGGCTGATGATAACTGCCTGTCCTGAGTCCCCATTCCCCATTCAGAAAGTGTCCCTGGCAAACACTATTTGCTTGTCCTGTACGTAGGCACAGTTCTTTCATACTTCATCAGTAGTATCTTGCATTTGGCCTTTCCTTGAAGGAAAAAAGGCTCACAAATGAGTTCTAAAGACAAGAAAATTAACTTTTCCTCAACACTGACTAATGAAGGACAGAGCTTTCACAGCCAAGACCAGTATCTGATTGTGCCCTTTGTAGTGACCTCTGTTTTCATAATCTAATGGTTTTGCATTGATGTATGAATGTGTTTTCATTTTGAGGCAATTGCTGAAAGCAGTAGAGGGCAACAGTAAATGTAGTCAAGCATTAGCCAGGGTCATTATAAAGAAACTGAGAAGGTTTTAATGAAATTCATGGCAATATATATGAAAGTTTCAAGAAGGTACTTCATGTTCTGCTTTGTTCTGCAAAATAAAATCCAATACAAATTAAACATGCAGAAAGAAGTAGGGTTGCTCACACACAGCTGCAGTTTTGTAATCTAGCCACATATTGTAGGTTCCTCTAAGACTAGGGGATTTTCCATATAGGATTTCAGTTCATTTCCTGGTTAAGACAGAAGAAAGGTGGGAAAGTAAAAGACTTTATCCTGTGTATGGCTTTGGACCACATTAGGAGGTGGGGTGTCAGGCTAGTCTGTATATGTGAGGGTAGATCCATGCTATCGTTAGCTCTCCTCATTCTGTTTTTCTCCC
This sequence comes from Psophia crepitans, assembly GCA_013399095.1. Lineage (NCBI taxonomy): Eukaryota > Metazoa > Chordata > Aves > Gruiformes > Psophiidae > Psophia > Psophia crepitans. The sequence continues at coordinate 40,092 of VWZZ01002180.1, read as the reverse complement.
ACTATGCCTGATGAACCTAAGTTCCTTCAGTAAACCCTGTTTGTACAGGCAGGTGATTTTCTGCAGCCTGTGATAAACAAATCTCCACCTTCATTGCCAGTTTCTTCCATAAGGAACATTTAATAAAGTCAGTTTGTTGGAGAAGTGTGTGACAGGACTCAGGCTGTAAAGGTTGCTTAGTGTTTCTAGGAAGACTGCTAGCACATGTAAGTGGTAACATAAATCCTACTATCATTTTGCATGACAGTACAGATTAATTGCTTTTTCTTTGCAAATTATTCAAATTATTCAAGGACAGTATATTCTAATGACTGGTATTTATTTAGGAAACCTTTGTGGAATGGATAGTGTTTAATCACTGTGCAATTCTCATGCTTACAGATAACAATTATGTTCCATATTCCTAATTACGCTATGCTCTGATAGTCTTGCTCAGACATACTGGAGGCAGTGTTGCCAGAATCCATCCAGAGGTTTCTGGATGCAATAATTCAGTTCTTTTGACTAACATTTGGTATAGAGTATTCACCAATGATACTTTATGGTACCTTCTGCATTGTGGTAAGAACGGCATTTACACATCCTCAGGGGAAAGAGACATTCTGTCTCCAGGTTTGTGCCTGTTAGAACCTGACCCATGCACTTGTTCAAGTCAACAGAAATAAGCTCAACAGGTACTGAAACAGAATTAAATACTCCCTGGACACCTGGGCAAGGGTTCTGCCCACTGGCTGTGCATGTGGGCTTGCATGCATGGATGGGAGATGTCTCACACACTGCAATTACTGCATAGGACTATCCTCAGGCCAAGGACTTAGTGCACTGAGGGACTGGTGTTTTCCTTGTGTATTCCTCAAAAGTGAATTCAGCCTACAGCTTCTCCAGAATGAAGAGGGATGCAGAACATATCAGAGAGCGATGAGGACCAGGAACAGCACACCATCACTGTATAGGCAGATAGATCTCTGCAGCTTGTATGGATTAGCACCCAGCCTCTCAAGATGAATTCTGAAGAAATTTTGTCGTGGTTTTATCCCAGCCGGCAGCCGAGCACCACGACGCTTGTTTTCCCCTCAGTGGGGAGGGGGAAACGGAAAGAAAACCAGACTCCCCTGAGCTGTGATAACGACAGATGGCAGTTTACTGGGACAGCAAGGGAGTGAAAAGGAAAGGGAAAAAAACCCAAACTGGTGATACACAATACCGTACAACTCAGACCACATGCTCAGACCCATTCCAAAGCTGGACCGTCCCGGAGCCGCGCCACCTCGAGAGGTACTGCCCCTTCCCGACCAGCCCCCCGCTCTATGCTGAGCATGACGTCACATGGTATGGAATACCTCCCCTGGCCAGTCTGGGTCACCTGTCCTGACTGTGTCCCATCCCAGCTTCCAATGAAATCAACTCTACTCTAGCCAAACCCAGAACAAATTTGAAGGCTATTTAGACTTGGAAGAACTCACTTACCAGTAGACCTTCTCTTCTGTGAGACAGAGGTGAATAATCAGAACCTTCCTTTGCCATTGCACACTAAGCATTACTGGGAGGTGGTGATGTTTCTGGAAATAGTGTCCAGGAGTTTTGAAACACAGCTCTGGTTCCTAGATTCCTGAAGTGATCAAAATTGGTTTAGCAAAGATTCTCATTCCCCTAGGCTATCAATGCAGTGGAGGAGCACTCTAAGGAGGGCTGTTTCCAATATTTCTGTTAGGCAATAGATTGGTAAAACAGAAATAAGATTTAACCCCTCTGCATATTCTTCAAAAATCTAGTATTATTTTTTGAAGGTTTGAAAGTGACAACATTAGGAGAATATGGTTTCAGGAGCAGTAGCTCTTGATATGAAAACCAGAAAACGTGCATACACTACAAATACAAGGCAGGCACAATTTCTGTAGCACTGTGACATCACATTTCTACAGAAAATGCCCTCCTGTTTGTTATGATAGATGCTTTTTCTGTAAAACAAAGTCCCTCTGCTGTTTGGGTATTGAATTTGGTGTGGCCAGCACATGGCACCAGGGTCTAGAAAGTCCTAAGCTCTAATCTTCACTCTGGTCAGATATCCAGATACTCTGATGTTGCTAGATCCATTACAAAGATTAAGGCACATATATAAAATACAGCTACTAATTCTATTTTTGGACTGCACATGTGCTTGAGTACAGCAGCATTTGAGTGCGAGCTGTTAGTCCAGTCTGTCAGCCTGTTTAATTTGGACTTGTTCCTGTTTGTGCTTGTTAGTCCAATGCAAACAAACTAACATAACATGTGAAATGACACTGCATGAGAAGAGTAGGTCCTATCCTAGTAGGGGTGTCAAGAGAGTAGAGCAAATTGCTTCCTCTCATCCTGGAAGGACTTCTTCTGTGAGGAGGATGAGAATCTGTGCAGAGAGATTATGAAATCTGATGAAACAGAGATATGAGCTTTTGAGCTGCCTGGACTGCTATCTGTTTTTTTCAGACCCACTACTCTCTGATTCACCTGCAAGAATATCACATGAATTGAAAAACCAAGAAGCAGGTAATTTGGAAATGAAGTTCTGTATTTTCCCAAATAACTCATGTAAGTTCCATTTTGAGGATGCTACCCATCAGTTTTTAAAAATAAATCCTCATTCTTCTTCCAAAATATACTGCTAAGTAGAACGGCCACCCAGCCTCACTTGAAGATACGCAATATTTGCATTTCTCTATGTCCTTGATCATGTAAAAGCTGGTACTGTGTTAAGCTACAGTAACTTATTTACAGCTGCTATTTTATCTGTCGTCAAAGCTGTTCTTTCATGGTCTTGACTCTCTGTTTGGATGGATTTATGACATGCTTTATGTCATGTTTCTCTGCATTTTAAGTACTGCAGTTGAGTGGTGAAAAGGTAAAACTAATACCATCAGTTTGTCTGAATGAGCTGTTTACAGGGACGAAGAACTCATATGAACACTAGTCTTGGATAAACAGTGTTAAATATCTTTAAATACTGACTTGTCCTGTTTCAGGGTATGCGTCAGGTAGGAAAAAGGCCACCTCTATGCAATTTCTAGTGGCCTAGGGGATCTATTTCAGATACAGCTAGGCTGAGACAGGAGAAGATGGGACGTGATGGATGGGACCTGGGGAACGCTGGAAGCTTTTGCATTAGATTCTGTTGCTGTTCTGCTTTGTTCAAACCCTGCCACAAATCCTTGTATAAAGCATTAAAAATTCAGTGGCTGAATGGAACTCCCTTCTGAGCCTTGCAGAGAAAGATCTTTTGCTGCACAGACACTTATTCCTTTGGAACTTCTGGTCCATTGTAAGCCCTTCCTTGTCATTTGTAACATACAGATTGACAGTATGCTGCCTTCAAGCAGAACACGTAAAGGTTCCTATGAAATTTTAATGGGTTGGACCACAAGAAATGTATGAGGGAGGGAAATGAACTTAGACTCTCCCTCTGGGTTGTGCGGCCATTTTTTTCTGTGCTGCAGTTGTGTCCTGGCGGTAAATAGTGGTTTTCCACTGAAGCAAACTCAAGACCCTGCTTCGACCTGTCTCTGGGTTACCTACTTTTCCCCCTCCACATGACCTACCTGTCTGCTTGATATACCAAGAGCTGCCTGCATCCTACTTCCAGAGGCCCAGGACAGTGTATCTCAACCCTGTTTAGTAACCTTGAGATCCAGCAGCAAAACCTAAAAGGTCTATGCGAAATAATCACACAGAAAATGCCAACAGCTTCCTTGACTCCCTGAGGAGGCAGGGCCAGCAGGTTGTAAAACTGACACAGGCATGTCTGGTACTCAAACACATCCTGCCATCTCTTGTCATAATGCTATTAAGAGAGGTCAGCAGAGAAAAGTTAGAGAAAGCACAGATAGATGAAAGAATGGAAGAAGAGCCATGGGAAGCTGGGAAGTAGGAGGCAAAATTTTAGCCAACTTGGTAATCAAATAACATCCACAGTGTTCCCTTTCTCCTATAGATCTGTTCAGAGGTCTGGTCTTCCTCCATACCACCCAGATGCCTAATTAAGGAAATTGCTGCTTGACGACTGGCACAACACGATGACTATACTGAGGAGCTCTGCAGAATGATAACTTGTTGGGGGAGAGCTTGAAACTTGCCAAGGTGATCTATGATGCATCAAGGGTACTCTTGCCTATCGTCTGTAGCCTTTGCTGTGGTGGGAAACACCTGTCTTTCAGAGAAATGGATCTCAAATCAATAGCCTTGTAACCTTAGGGTGATGATCTTAGATGTGAAGATGAATATGGAAAAATTATTGGCATAGGAGGTTTCTCTAATTGCACTGAGCCATCTTAGTAACCAATGTGGAAACGTCCACTTAAAAATCCTGGTTCTTTTGACTTCTCACCCCACTATCAAGGTCTTGCCCTTACTTGGACTTCCATATTCATAAGCATACAGCTATGCACAGGAATTCAATATAACCAGCAATTTCTGTGCGGTCCTCATTGTTGTGGTATTTTTTTTTCAAAGTATAGGTGGTTTTTCTGTATGCTTTGTTACATGTTTTTTGATCACAAATTAATAACAGCTAGCAAGATGAGCACTAACCATACCATACAGCTAAAAATCCTGCAGCACTTTACAGACATTAGTGAAGCCTCAACATACCCTTAACAGATGAAGATTTGTTGGAAAGAAGCTAACTCCAAAGTCACACAAGGATTTTTTTATTTGGGGCTATAGGTTGAGAACCCTATGCAATCTGTCCTATAGGACACCTAATATTTGGGGTCATCTCCACTTCAACATGTCCAGCTTAGAACAGCTAGTTGTCTCAAAGACTAGGTGCAGAACTATTGTCTATTGATCACAGTTTTGATCTATGTGACGTGACTTACCCAGGAGACTGACTGAGACCTAGGAGGTCTACGTTCAGTGGTGCTGAAAGGTTTAGAGGAATTAGAGGGCATCGGCTAGCATTAGAAGGAGCAGGTTTAAATGAAGAGAGGTATTATTCTTCCACCACTTGAGTTTCCAGTGTATGACCACTTTGTGGCAAGACAGAACTTCCCTGTCTTCACTTCCCTGAACTGTCACATGAAGCCTGGGCTAATGTTTTCAGGGAGCAAACTGGTCCCAAAACAGAAAGCCTATATTTCCTGGCTACATATTTCATATATGTGTGAAATCAGTATCCTTCAGAACCACGTCAGTCCTTCAAACAAGAATATATTTATTGAAGGCTTTCAGTGCCAGAGGCAGGAAGACTTGTGTGTAGACAGGGAGGGTCTCCCAGAGGTGATGTCCTTGCATCCTTGAAGACCCAGGGAACTATAGGCCAGTCAGCCTCACCTCCGTGCCGGGCGAGATCATGGAGCAGATCCTCCTGCAGACTATGCTCAGGCACATGGAAAGTAAGGAGGTGATTGATCACAGCCAACACAGCTTCACAAAGGGCAAACCGTGCCTGACAAATTTGGTGGCTTTCTACTCTGGGGTCACAGCATCAGTGGACAAGGGAAAAGCAAGTGATATCATCTATCTGGACTTGTGCAAAGCATTTGACACTGTCCTCCATGACATCCTTCTCTCTAAACTGGAGAGACATGGATTTGGCGGATGGACCACTCGGTGGATAAGGAACTGACTGGATGGCTGCATTCAAAGAGTTGTGGTCAATGGCTCAATGTCCAAGTGGACATCAGTGACAAGTGGCGTTCCTCAGGGGTCAGTACTGGGATCGGCACTGTTTAACATCTTTGTTGGCGACATGGACAGTGGGTTCGAGGGCACCCTCAGCAAGTTTGCCGACAACACTGAGCTGTGTGGCACGATCAACACGCTGGAGGGAAAGGAAGCCATTCAGAGGGACCTTGACAAGCTGGAGAGGTGGGCCCATGCAAATCACATTGTTGTGGTTTTACTCCAGCCGTTGGCTGGGCACCACATAAACGCTCGGTCAGTCCCCCTCATTGGAAAAGGGGGAGAGAATCGGAAGAGCGAAAGTGAGAAAACTCGTGGGTTCAGATACAAGAGTTTAATAAGTGAAGCAAAAGCCGCGTGCACAAGCAAAGCAAAACAAGGAATTAATTCACCGCTCCCCA
>VWZZ01002180.1:22860-33627 GCA_013399095.1 Psophia crepitans | reverse complement strand
CAGGAAAGACATGGACCTGCTGGAACAAGTCCAGAGGAGGCCACAAAGTTGATCCGAGGGATGGAGCACCTCTCCTACGAGGACAGGCTGAGGGGAGGGAAGAGAAGAGAAGGGTTCAGCCTGGAGAAGAGAAGGGTCTGGGAGACCTGATCGCAGCCTTCCAATACCTAAAGGGGACCTACAGGAAAGCTGGCGAGGGGCTGTTTATCAGGGAGTGCAGTGACAGGACAAGGGGGAATGGGTTTAAACTAAAAGAGGGGGGATTTAGATTGGACATTAGGAAGAAATTCTTTACTGTGAGGGCGGTGAGGCCCTGGCACAGGATGCCCAGAGAAGCTGTGGAGGCCCCATCCCTGGCAGTGTTCAAGGACAGGATGGATGGGGCTTTGAGCAATCTGGTCTAGTGTAGGGTGTCCCTGCCCATGGCGGGGGGGGGTGGAACTAGATGATCCTTGTGGTCCCTTCCAACCTAAACCATTCTATGATTCTATGATCGCAAAACCTTTCTTGTATTGCCCAGGTATGCTTTCACTTTGCTGGCATTGCAGTCCCTGGTCTCTGTGAGCAAAATAGCATTCACTATTCAATGTCTCTCTCACTTGGACATTGCTAATCACAAGGGAGTGGAGGATAGCTCATCTAGCAAAAGGCTATTTCTTGCTCAGGACAGGTAAGTGAAAGATCAGAGTTACCTTGTGAAAATGCATACCTGAGTTGCTGGACATGTGAAGACCCATTCTGTGTCCTTTAGCCGCAATGGATCTCCAACTGAAGGAGATCAATTCCTCTGCGCAATTAGCACAGTAACTCAGAATCACAAAATCAGAATCGTAGAGGTTGGAAGGGACCTCGAAAGATCATCTAGTCCAACCCCCCCCCGCCAAGGCAGGGCCACCTAGAGCCCATCACTCAGGAATGTGTCCAGTCGGGTTTTGAATGTCTCCATAGAAGGAGACTCCACAACCTCTCTGGGCATCCTGTTCCAGTGCTCTGTCACCCTCACGGTGAAAAAGTTTTTCCTTATATTAACCCGGAAGATCCTATGGTCCAGCTTGGACCTGTTGCCCCTTGCCCTATCACTTAATGAGACCGAGAAGAGCCTGGCTCCATCTTCCTGACATTCACCCTTTACACATGAATAATTTCTGATTGAACTCTTGAAGCATACTGATTAGTCTTTCTGTCTGACCCCTAGATGGATCTCCTTACTTTTGCTTCTGCCTTTATAAAATAGAAATAATAGTGCTTCATTCACTAGAAGTTGCAAGGCTTGATGTTGGAACCTCATGCATGTGGAGAAGCTCTGAGGTTGTTAAGCATTTTCACTTACAGTCCAAATGGAGCAGGAGATTCTGCTCTTAAAGCTCAGCATCAGCCATCAATGGATGACTTTTTTGTTGCACTACACAGTGGCCAAAACCATATCTAATATTCCCACACCTGAAACATGTCCAAATCAGCACTGATCTGGAGATATTCTACAGTCTTGTCCTGAGATGAAGATGAGGAGGAGTGGATGATCTCAGCATTTATTGTCCCAGATGGAGCCTGGCTTGTGTCAGTTTCATTCAATAAAACCTTCTAATTTAGGCAGGGAAAAGAAAGGGTGAAAAAAGACTCGAAGCGCAGATCAAAAAATGAGACTGTGAAGATTATTTCCTGCAAAGAAATCAGATAACATGCATTTTCCCCAGAAGGTTATGAATATTAACCATTGCTTTTGTCAGACGTGAGTTACCCCACCTCTCTTCCACATTTCTAATGTGTTCGGAGGAACCACAGGGACTCATAAACCAGAAATGTGGCACTGATTAATTTCCCCTCTCATCATACATACTGCATGAATTTTTGAAACGTGTTGCAAGATATATTGCAAGGATTGAAGATTGGCTGAAGCTTGGAAGGAACTCATGTCCTTTGCATTGACGTTTATGGGTAATGAAAAGGGACAATTAATTGTTTCATCCATTAATGCTGCCACGTAATGAAAGAGCAACTAATGTTGTTCTCACTATGCTTTTTAAAATTACTCTATAATAAGAAGATTGCCTGCAATGTATATTACAAAACTTACGTAAGCGCTTTCAGTGTTTGGTTTCTATGACAGAAAAACTCTCTTCCTGACTTTTTCTTGAACGTTGATGCTTATTGTAAATGAAAGAAAAACAGCGATTCCTTGTTCAGGTCTGGGAGACTGGTAAAACTGGAATCAGATCTAGAAAAAACAGAAGTGTGACAGATTTTCCTCATGCCTACTGCATACACGAACAATAGGAACAACAATCTTCCCATTTGTTTAGCAGACCTGGTGTTGGTGGAAGGTCTTGAGGCTGACAGCTGTAGACAGTGTATGGATGGTCAGCGAGAAGAGTCAGGACAGTTGCCTTCAGCCTCTCTTGAGCCTGAGGAGCCACCACCAGTCACCTCTCCGTATCTGTTCTTGGAGTGAAGAGGTGTGTTTGGAGCTATAATTTTTCATGACATGCATGCATTTCCTGTAGGCTGCCAAACAGTTATGCGGTTGTAATGGCATTGCTTGCTGCTGATCTGGGTTGGATTTCAGCCTACAAGTGAAAGGCACTATACATCATTATTAGACCCTTGATCCATCTAGTCCTCTGTAAGCATATATTTCTGCCCTATAGTCAAGCTTATGCACAGCAATAAAATCTATTTGCTAGGCAATGTGAATCTCCCTCACCCAGAGGTGTATATAGTTACATGCACTTGGTTGGGTTCAGGAAGACTCACTGAGTTGTAGCACTCCCTTGCAGAGGGGGAATTACACACAGGTGAAGCACATTGCTCATGTGCAGTTAGGTTTTCTTCGTCAGCATTAATAGTTGCAGAGGGCAATGGGCTGTGGGTTTCTGATGTGAACTCTGAGAGATAAGAAGGTCTGTCCCAAAGACAAGGTACCTTCCCACCAGGCAGGGATGCACTTTTATCACAGAAATGCCTTTCAGCACCATCCCACCACTCATGAAGGGCCACAACCTGTCTGCATCCCAAGCATGCTGCCTTTCATATTAGACAATAGAGAGAAAAATAACAGCTCTGTCTGAATGTTCAGGGGCAGTAGATTTTTCAAGACAGGTAAATATACAGGGGTACTTTTATTGTAAGTATTTTGGTTTGCTGGGAATGAGACAAACAAGAGATGCAAACTGACAGCAAAGCTCATTTCTGACATTCACTGAACAGCACATGGTGACCTGGTTTTAGCACCTCCAGTCCCCAATATCTCTTTACAGTTGAGTTAATCCTCCCCCTGCAGAAGAATACACCATAACAGCATTTACAGCAACAGGTTTCAATAGCAATGAATCTCTTCTCGTGTAACCCCTAGGAAATCTGGAACAAGAAAGGGGAATAAATCATAGAATCATAGATCCTACAACTCCTGAGATGGATTAATCTATCAGTAAATGAGGTAAATGGTTGGAGGAAGAAACATAGTTCTTCTGCTGTCGCTTATCTTTCTAGTTTACTTGCTGGCTTGGAATGGTTACAATATCATTAAAACCAGCCAGAAATAGGCCCAAATCCAAGAAGGATTTGGATGTAATTACAGACTCTATGTTCTGGTATCTGTCAGGACATATATGTTGTGATACAGGACTCCAATCCATGTATGTCTACATTTATGTGTATGGGAGGCAAGGTTATTTAAGTGTTACGTTTCTCCCTGTCTGCTTATATTTAAAAATCTGTATACCTGCTGTCTGCAGGAGCAGCTGCTACTCCCAGGAACAGAAATATTGTGGCCTTTTACCAAGGATGTGCGCAAACTATGCACAATGGAGACTTTAATTGCTTTCTTTCCACTTCCTTAGGTTACTTTAAATGAAAGTATTCAACCTGAAATGATGTGTCAGCTCTTTGGGAGAAAACACAGTGATCACTGGGACAAAGCAGATACCCGTATCAGCACAGAAGCATCTAGAATCCATACTTGGGGGCAGAAAACACCCCACCTCCAGCTTTGTGTGGAGAGCTATTTAGTAGAGATCCTGTATGGGTCCTGGATCTCTAGCTCTAATTGCCAACATACCTTCACTGTAACTGTATAAACACCATCAAGTAACCAGCTTTTAAAAGGTAATTGCTGTCAGTTGGAAACACCACTGCAGTCAGACTTCTGTGGGTATTAGGAAGCCATTTTATCTATTACTCTGTTCTCCTTGTTTCTGTAGCCAGTAATTTTCACTCTATATTGAACTCCTCCCTAGAGCTGTAGAATTTCCCTCGGCTTTAAATGTTGCCTTTCCCTCATCTGAGTATGGATGGAGCAAAGTCTGTAATCAGGATTTATTAGCCTTTCTCAGCTGTCCCCAAGACTTGAGAGGGAAGATTATTGGAGTTACCACATCAGATAGTCAATATGCTTGCAAGAGTCATAAAACTTATATCAGATGTGGTTGGGTACGGGGCCTGTTGGCAGACATTTACTCCTAATGCAATAAAAAACAAAGATACTAGTTTCCTTCACGGTGTTTTGATTCTGTGTGAGATAAAAATATAGAATTAAAGTGAGCAATTAAAGCAGAAAACAAAATATTGATGACAGAGCTTCTCATGTAGAAAAACACTGAACACAAGTGTTTAGCCTGGGACAGTGGAGGTTCCGATCCCAGCAAAGGGGCTGCAGAGCAGGGCCGTACCGTGGGGCCCCAGCTGTGCTGGCTGCTCTTAGCTGGTGCTAGAGGAAAGAGGACTCTTTTGCACAAGATACACGGAGAAGTTTTTTGAGAGGTTTCTTCTAGCTGCAGAAGTCAAGGCAGAAGTTATGACACATGTGTGTGATGTGAGTGTAATGTCTTGCCCATGCTGTAAATTAATCTATATTGAGCCAAAATCAAAGCATTAGAAACAAGTACCACTTCCTTCCACCTAGGTGGATCTGCAGTTGCTTTCCACTGGTCAGCATTTGATCAGACAATAAGAACTAGCGCTCAGCACCACCATTTTCTTGGGTGTCTGCTCAGGACTGCACTTATACTAACCTTTTAAACACCATTGAGAGGGAGTGAAGAAACAGTTAATCATTACAGGGCAGGCTGAGCCACAGCTGGATTTGAAACAGCTCCAAGTGGAAGCCAGACCACACATGATCCAAAAAGGAAATTCCTGCAGTGCACGGTTTGCTGAAGGGTGTTTGTTTAGCTAACAGCAGCCATAGGAACTTTTAGACTTAGAGGAATGGAGAACAAAGGCTTCTGATTTTGGTGCGAAGCATCTCAATGAACTCAGACGTACTGGACAATTACACCTGCACCAGTGGAAAAAATTCTTTGCATGAGGGCTTTGCCAACTGCAGATGCTTTGGATGGTGCAAATTGGTGGCAGGGACATATAAGACCATCAAATGCAGATACCTTATGATACTTAAAAAATCATAGTAATGATAGAGCAGAATGCTCTGCCTGCTTTCTGTGCGTCTCCAGAGATACCATGTAGCCATAAACTCAGGCTTAACTAGCCAGTTTAATAAATTTTGTCATTGTGCTTTACAGTATACCGCAAAACGAATATCACTGATTTTGAAACTTGGTCAGGAAAGGCTAGAACCCTTTCTTCTAAATCCAACCATCTCTTACAAACATGTTGCTGTAGCATTACCTCTGTAAACTGGTAAGTCAATGCAGATGTATGACTATATGCCTGTATTCACAGACACTCTGTAATGCAATCATGCATGTAATGCTACTGGGTGACCTCTTTCAGGGTAAAATGGTCCCTTGCTAGAATACAGCAGAACTGTATTCTGGAATAGCCATAGTATTCTTCACTTCCCTGAAGTTTCAGGATGTTGCATACAGGGCAGTACGCGTCACAGATATTTTTTGTAAGGCCCCATGTCACTGCAGGATGGTGGGTACAGATACAGAATCACAAAATGGTAGGGGTTGGAAGGGCCCTCTGGAGATCATCTAGTCCAACCCCACTGCTAAAATAGGTTCACCTAGAGCAGGCTGCACAGGATCACATCCAGGTGAGTTTTGAATCTCTCCAGAGAAGGAGGCTCCACAACCACTCAGGGTAACCTGTTCCAGTGCTCTGTCACCCTCAAAGTGAAGAAGCTCTTCCTCATATTCAGATGGAACTTCCTGTGTTCCAATTTGTGCCTGTTGCCCTTTGTCCTGTTGCTGAACACCTCTGAAAAGAGCCTGACCCCATCCTCTTGACAGCAACCCTTTAGATATTTTAAGTGTTGCGTTGATGAGATCCCCTCTCAGTCTTCTCTCCTCCAGGCTAAATAGACCCAGGTGTCTCAGCCTTTCCTCATAAGAGAGATGCTCCACTTCTCTAATCATCTTTGTAGCCCTCTGCTGGACTCTCTCCAGTAGTTCTTTGTCTTTCTTGAACTGGGAAACCCAGAACCAGACACAGAACTCCAGATGTGGCCTCACCAGGGCAGAGTAGAGGGGAAGGATAACCTCCCTTGACCTGCTGGCCACATTCTTCTTAATGCATCCCAGGACACCACTGGCCTTCTTGGCCACAAGGGCAGTGCTGGCTCATACTCAACTTGTTGTCGACCAGGACTCCCAGGTCCTTCTCCACAGCACTGCTTCCCAGCAGGTCAACCCCTAACCTGTACTGGTGCCTGGGGTTATTCCTCCCTAGGTGCAGGACCCTACACTTGCCTGTGTTGAATTTTATTAGGTTCATCCAGAGGAAATGACTGCTGAAATCCTAAACCCTGCTGTATGAAGCTAACATGAGCTCCACAAGTGTTTGCTCTGTTGGAAGGAAAAAATGAAATTAATATTTCCATAATTAAGAAAAATCGGTTAACATTTTTAATGTAATGAGATAATAATTGTTTACTGCTCTGGTATATTCATTACACCTGATGAAGTCCTGTCATCATAATCTAGGTGCCAGGAGTTGATCTGTTAAATTTACACTGTAATTCAGCATTCATTAGCAGCATCTTTACTTTAAAGTGTTTGTAGAAATGGGGTGTCAGATTTATATTTTTTTTCCCATTTGGCCTCCTTTTTTTTTATAGCAATGCTGTCAGTTTAAAAGCTGCATAACAAATGTTTTTCTCTCTATAGCCAACTGCACAATTTTTGAAATCTAATTTCATGTATGCAGTTGGTGTCTGCTGTTTTCATTGCCTGCCCCTGCAAAGGGAAAGCAAGACAGTCATCTTCATTCTGCTTTACAGTCAATTTCACTTGTAGGTTCATGGTGGTGAAAAAATGGGGACTAAGCAGAGTGGGAGGATGATAAAAAGCTGTTTAAAAGCAACCATTTTGGTTTAAAGGAAAAGGGGAAAATAAAAAAAAAAAGCTGCTGAATGGTTCTGCTGCATTACACGTACACACTTACTTATCGAGCATTAGAAAATTCCATGGGTGTTGAGAATTCCTAAATTACCTTCCCTGGCATGAATACAGTGTTTTCACTAGTCTTGGCTTATTGTCAATTTCTTTTTAATACCATACTTTAGAAATTCTTCTAGGTGCTAATTCATTGAAAGATTTGTATACAACACGGAGTTTAGATCATTTTATTCCAGCTGTGACAGAGTAGGTAGGCAACACCAGAACCAGTGTAAAAGCTATGTTGTTTCAGGCTGACGCAGCACACTGTCTAGGTGCTGTCGTGGTTTTGATCAAGTTCTTTGGAGCAGGAAGGGGTCTAAAACTGTATGACTTTATTGTCACAGTGGTGCTTGGAATGACATTGTCAGGACAGAGGATGCAGTTTACACCTATACCCTTTAAACCTGCCAGTTCAGGACTAATCACAGAACCTCCCGGGCTGGCAGGGCCCCCCCAGGCCCACCAGCCCAACCCCTGGCCCCACACAGGCCCAGCCCCATCACAGCAGATGGCTGAGAGCGTTGGCCAGACGCTGTTTGAACTCAGCCCAGCTCGGGGCGGTGACCACTGCCCTGGGGAGACTCAGGTCTGGTTCAGGCAGTTGAACAGTGGTTGAGGGTGGTAAGTGCAGTCCTGTTGCACTTGCAGCCCGTGCTGCCCTCACCCACGTCTCCACTCTCCTCGGTATCACCGCTCGAGGTGAAACGGTAGCTTCTCCATGGCCGGGTCCGTCTTTTGCACCTTGGCTGAAGTGCATGCTCCTAACGGCAGCAGTGGCCTTTGGGGTAACACTGTGATCTATAAATTCTAACAGTGTCTGACACGGCTGCTGAGCGCCGCGTCTCCGTGATTAATGGATCTGCTTTAACCACCCACTTCCCAGCCTTAGTACAGCCAGTAAATCTGGATGGATTTTTTTATCCAGTTTCCCATTTTTGGCCAGTGCTATCTTAGCATATGCAAGGGCATCTGCTTTTCCCTTTTCCACCTTTTTTTTTCCCTTCCTTTTCTTCCACAGGCTATCTGACTCTTCAAATCAAGATAAATCTTCCCAGGTATCGCCAACCCCCTCCTGGAGCAGTGTCTCTAGGTCCTTCTGCGAGGCGATCAGCTCCGGGGCGGACTCATTCAGCGCCGCAGCGAGGAGCCGCCTCGGCAGGCTGAGGCGCACCCCCGCCAAGGAGCGGCCGCCGTCCGCCATTGCCCGCCACGTGCCAGCGGCGCTGCGACCCGCCGGGGGCGGGGCCAGGAGCAGGGGCGTCACACTCCCCCTCGGACAAAGGCCTCGACGAGGAAGTAGTCGCCGCGTGGCGCGCGCTCCCGAGCAGCCGCGGCGGCAGTGCTGGTAGCTTGCAGGTTTTAAGCCAGTAGAAGCATCGGTACGGTGGTGGGCACTCGCCTGAAGACTAAAACCGGTGCCTCTTCAGGGAAGTCTTGAGAGATGACAGATAAATCCCCCCAGACAGATCTGGTAAGGAAGGCGGCCTGGGTTCAGGTGGGTGAACGTACCGACTGCCCCGGACCTTCTCCTCCTACTGATAAGGTCAATACCTGCAGTAGGTGTGCTCAGAGGGAAGGACTTTTTAAAGTGGCCGAGCAGCAAGAAGCGGTTGAAAGGTGCCGTGGTATCAGAGGGATGGAGAGGGAGACAGACATGTTCTCTATCATGTCCCACCTGGGGACATCCCTCAGGAGGAGGAGCCTTGGTCCCTGGTAACAGGCAAAAGCAGGGCCCCACTTTGTCCTCTGCCATCCAGCTTCACTCGCAGAAACAGGTAGGAAGCTCTTGGAGTTACAGATGCACCTGAGTCCCTGAGCAAGCTCCACAGGCAGAAGCCCCACCGGAGGCCTGCAGCGGGTATCGTAGGAAGAAATGCCGGGTGCTTTTAGGGGGTGACTCCCTGTTAAAAGTCAGTGAGGGTCCCCTCTGCCTGCCTGACAGGGAGTCTTGAGAGGTCTGTTGCTTCTCGGGAGATGGAGGTGTTACTGAAAGGGTGCCAAAGCTCATCAAGAACACAGACTGCTGTCCTTTGTTGCTCTTTCATGTGGTTACTGATGATGCTGGTAAATGGAGCATGAGAAAAATCAAAGCTGACTATAAAGCCTGGGAGTGCAAGTGAAAGATACTGTTGCCTAGGTTATCTCCTCCTCTGTTTTACCAGTTGGAGGAATGAGGGAAGCCAGGAAGAGGCAAATAATACACACCAACTCCTGGCTACATGGCTGGTGCTGTTGAGAGGGTTTTGAGTTTTATGATAATGGGACTTTCTATGAAAATTATAATCTGTTAGGGAGAGATGGGATCCACTTGTCTAGAAGAGGCAGGGCTACTTTTGGGAATAGGCTGGCTGACCTAGTGAGGCAGGCTTTAAACTGAAGGAACTGGGGGGTGGGGTCCATAATGGCAATGCTTGTGCCATTGCACTTGACTGGGGAATGAGCCAAAAGAACCATAAGAGTAACATGTTCTTTAGCTGCCTCTAACAACAGTAGCCAGAATGCCAACCACCTCAAGAGTGAGTATGCCTATGTGCAATCATCTTGCGTCCCTCTAGGGACACCTACATCCTCTGCTTTCCTAAAGTGCTTGTATACCAATGCATGTAGTATGGGAAATAAACAGGAAGAATTAGAAATCTCTGTGAGATCAAGGGGCCATGATCTCATTGCAGTCACGGGAACGTGGTGGGACAGCTCTCATGATTGGAATGTTGTCATGGATGGCTACGACCTTTTTAGGAAAGACACGTTGGAGAGGCAAGGTGGTGGAGTTGCTTTCTATCTGAGAGAGGAACTAGAATGTCTTGAGCTCCTCCTGGCGAAGGTTGAATGACTGGAGAGCTTGTGGGTCAGAATTAAGGGGCAAGCTAATACGGGTGACACTGTTGTGGGTGGGTACTACAGGCCACGTAATCAGGAGGAGGAAGTTGATGAGGCCTTCTACAGACAGCTGGAAGAAGCCTCACGATCCCAGGCACTGGCTTTCATGGAGGATTTCAATCATCCGGATATTTCTTGGGTAAGCAACGCAGCCAGGCATGCATGGTCCAGGAGGTTCCCACATTGCACTGAAGATAACTTTCTGACACAGGTGGTGGAGGAGCTGATGAGGAGGGGTGTGCTGCTAGACCTTGTTGTTACTAACAAGGAAGGGCTGGTTGGGGATGTGAAGGCTGGGGGGCAGCTTGGAATGCAGCGATCATAAGATGTTGGAGTTCAAGACCTTTGGTGGAAGAAGCAAAGCAATAAGCAGGATCACAACCCTGAACTTCAGAACAGCCAACTTTGATCTCTTCAAGGACCTACTTGGAGGTGTCCCATGGGCTAGAGTGTTGGAAGGAAAGGGGGTCCATGAGAGTTGGTCAACATTTAAACACCACTTCTTCCATGCTCAAGATCGGTGCATCTCTAAGAGTAAGAAATCAGG
>VWZZ01002180.1:8908-21706 GCA_013399095.1 Psophia crepitans | reverse complement strand
AGTTGATGAGGCCTTCTACAGACAGCTGGAAGAAGCCTCACGATCCCAGGCACTGGCTTTCATGGAGGATTTCAATCATCCGGATATTTCTTGGGTAAGCAACGCGGCCAGGCATGCATGGTCCAGGAGGTTCCCACATTGCACTGAAGATAACTTTCTGACACAGGTGGTGGAGGAGCTGATGAGGAGGGGTGTGCTGCTAGACCTTGTTGTTACTAACAAGGAAGGGCTGGTTGGGGATGTGAAGGCTGGGGGGCAGCTTGGAATGCAGCGATCATAAGATGTTGGAGTTCAAGACCTTTGGTGGAAGAAGCAAAGCAATAAGCAGGATCACAACCCTGAACTTCAGAACAGCCAACTTTGATCTCTTCAAGGACCTACTTGGAGGTGTCCCATGGGCTAGAGTGTTGGAAGGAAAGGGGGTCCATGAGAGTTGGTCAACATTTAAACACCACTTCTTCCATGCTCAAGATCGGTGCATCTCTAAGAGTAAGAAATCAGGAAAAGGTGGCAGGAGGCCTTCGTGGATGTGTGACGAGGCCTGAAGGCCTGTCAGGGCCTGTAGAAATGCAACAAGGAAGGCAAAGGCCCACTTGGAATTAAATCTGGCGAAGGAGGTGAAAGACAATAAGAAAGGTGATTATTTATTTTTTTTAAAGTATATCAACAGTAAAAGGAAGACTAGGGAAAATGTGGGCCTGCTACTAAATGAGGTGGGTGCCCTTGTAACAGGGGATGCTGAGAAAGTGGAGATACCGAATGCCGCCTTTGTATTGGTCTTTACTACAAAGACTGCCCCTTGGGAATCCTGGACCCTGGAGGTAAGAGAGAGAATCTGGGGTGTGAAAGACCTCCCATCGATCCAACAGGATATGGTCAGAGAGCACCTGGCAAAAATCGATGCGCACAAATCCATGGGCCCTGATGGGATGCGCCCATGTGTGCTGGGGGAGCTGGCAGAGATTATTGCTGTACTCCTCTCTGTCATCTTTGAAACCTCTTGGAGAACGGGAGAGGTAACTGAAGACTGGAGGATTGCCAATGTCACTCTGGCCTTCAGAAAGGGCAAGAAGGGCGATTCGGGGAACTACAGGCCAGTCAGCCTCACCTCCATCCCTGGAAAGGTGTTCTGGATGCCATCTCCAAGCAATTGGAAGAGAAAAAGGTTATCAGGAGTAGTCAGCATGGATTCACCAAGGGGAAATTGTGCTCACCCAACCTGGTAGCCTTCTACGATGTCATCACTGGCTGGGTAGATAGGGGGAGAGCAGTGGGCACGTTGGAACTGGATGATCTTTGAGGTCCCTTCCAACCCAAACCATTCTATGATTCTCTTTGAACTATTGTGCTCCTTCCTTTTTCGCTACAGTATGCAGGAATGCCTTTGGTCAGTCCTAAGGTGCTACTTTGTTCTATACACTAATTTGACCTTGAATCACAGAATCACAAGGGTTGGAAGGGACCTCGAAAGATCATCTAGTCCGACCCCCCCTGCCAAGGCAGGGCAAAAGTCCATGTGTAAACCTCTTGACAACAAATGCAGACAAAAAGTCCCTTAAAATTTTTCCTAGCTGTGCAGGATTTTGGCCTGTACATTACCCTCAGTTCTGCCCTAGAAACTGTTATTTGTGGTTTCCTGGAGTGGCTGTGTCCTGGCTCTGGCCAGGCCGGGGTTAATGCTCAGGCCCGGGCCAGCTGAGCCGGGCCGGGCCGGCCGCTATTCCACACCACGTGACGTCACGCCCCTATGAAGGGACTGGCCCGGGAGGGGCCCGGGGCTGCTCCGGGACGGTCTCGCTGCGGGCTGCGCGTCGGGTCCGTCTGTTCGTCGGTCGGTCGGTAAAGTACTGCGTTTGTTACCGCGGTTGTTTACATCCCGGGATAATTACTGCGGTCCTATTGTCGTTTCCCCTCTCCCTTTGTCGGCCCATTAAACGGTCGTTATCTCAAAAAAAGCATTTGCCCTTTTGTTGCCTCACTCTGCCCCTTGTTTTGCTGCCGGGGCGGTGAGCGAGTGGCTGCGTGGGGCTCGGCTGGGGCTGGGGCCGAACCACGACAGGCTGTTATGTTGTGGTAGCGGCTGACAAGGTTTTATTGGCTCATCTTGGGCTATGAGTGAGCATACCGCAGTGGCAGGGCAGATCTGAAGCCTGAGCTATAGTGAGGTTGGGGAAAAATCTGTGCCTTGCTTGGGCTAAGGAGGTCTGCACAAAGGATACTGCATATGAATGTGCACCAGGGCATTCTCCAGTGGGTCACAGCTATATGTACTGCATCATAACATAGACACTATCCCAGTCCTATAGAGTACACTGGAACATCATCATGGAAGCAAGAAGAAAGAGTGTGGGCTCAGAATTTGAGCTGATGAAAGCTTTGCCTCCTTGCCTTGCACCTGGGGCAGAACCTGCTCTGCCATGTCTCCAGGTGAGCTGGAGCTGAAGGTACTTTTCCCTGCAGAAGAGGGAGAGAGGTACTTTTCATACCTATGGTGTCTCTCATTGGTAGCCTTCAGTGCCCTGAAAATTTTGATCATGTTGGCAGCTGCTCTCATCCTGCCTCTTTTGAAAGAAAAGATTTCTCATTCCTTGTTTCATCAGAAAAAGAGGGCCTAGGGAGACTGGAAAGACTGACTTGGGGTCATGTTAGTGGATAGTTAGATACAATCCTGTATCTGTGCACTTCAGAATTCTGTGCAGGCACAGAATTTATGCCTGCAGCTATTCGTTAATTGTCATAATCACACATTGGTTAGCCCTGAATGCAGATGGGAAAACTCAAGCTTAGCTCTCATGGATCACCATCTTTGGCTGTAATCAGTAGATCATGCTGGCTGAAGTTCTCCCACATTGACAGAGCATAGGGTAAACTATTTACAAGATACCGACTTTCACATCATGATACTAAATGGAGGCTTCAATGTGTTTTGCACCAAAGATTTTCAGGATAAATAATCCATGCTGCTTGAAGAACGTATGGTCCTGAAATACTCAAGATGGGTTTGAACTGCTTAGGTTATAAATTACATTTTCCCATCTGGAATTAGGTCCCATTATGGGAATGTGTTCCTGATTCCAGATTGTCGGTATCTCTGTTACAGAGAGGCAGTCGAGGGTATCTCCACTGCAGCTGCTGTGTCCAAGGCAGAAGCATATGACAGGTCTGAGAAATCCCTTGTTTTGGTCTGTGTGATGCAGGATACTATTAGCAGCCCCTACAGAGGCAGAGGTGGCTTTTCTTCACAGGAGAGCTGATTCTACAGAACAGCGTTGCTGTTGGAAAAACTGCTTTCAGTTCTCGTGTTTGGAAGCAAGTCCAGTCCCAGCTGGAGCGTCCTCCAGTTAGAGGAGAATGAAGAGGGCAAGCCAATAGAGTGTGGATTATGTGGCAGTGGCCCATTTATTGAGGGCTTTCCCTTTTTACCCAGGGCATTAGAGGACCTTGCCCTCTGTGACTGGGCCAGCAGTGACCGGTTGTTGGGGCAGCTGAGAGGCACAAAATGTCTGTAGCCTGTATCTGGCCAGACATTCCCATGGCGATGGGCCATGCTGGTTATTATTGCCCATGGCTTTGTAGGGCAGTCCTGCTTGGTGTATGCCACTCTCCTGGAGAGTCTCAGGACTTTCATCCAGTGCCTAAAGAGGTAAATGCAGCCATGCAGGTCAGACCAAAGGTCTGGCCAGCCCAGCATCCTGTGTCCCAGAGTAGCACATACAGATGCCTTAATAGCCTAGGTAGGTAATGATCATCCCTCAGGCTAATTTCCCATTCTCCAGATACCAGTGGCTCCAGGATTCCCTAGAGTCAGAGGAGTTTTCATTCTCTTCAGACTTCTGTTCCCATTTGAGAGCTGCTTAAACTCTCTGGTGTCCACCTGCCCTTTGGCAAGGGGTGCCATGATTTCGTTATGTGAGCTGCACAGAACTACCTCCTTTTTCCTGCTTGGGCTTTGCAAAGAGAACTACTGTATTTAACTCTCAGGACACTAAATCTTTGATAAATACTTGCGCTATTGTGTTCCCAGCTGAGGCAGAGTCCTTTTCTTCCACCATTGCAGAACTGCATTCCATCACAGGAGTCATATCTGTTTGCTTCCTCACAGGTGATGTCTGGATTCAGGCCTATTAACTTTACAGTCAGTGCTTTAACAAGGTTAGATCTTAGGGTGGCACAACAGAAATCCAACATTTTGCATGCAGTGAGGGGAGGGAGAGATACCTTTCTATAGCCCACCTCAATTGCAGTGGCTGGCTCCCATGGGGAGGAAGATGTTCTTAGCAAATGAAAATGGATTGTCCTCTCCTGATCTTAGAAGTTCATGAGGATCTCTTACAGTTTTCTTTCTTCCTCTCCCCCTGCCCTGCAGATTTATATAGTTGAGTAAAATCATGCAGCATCTCTTAGATAATGAGCATGAATCTGCATGGGGAATAGCTAGACATCCACACCAATAAAATGGTGTTTTAATGATGGCAATTTTCTGGCCCATATTAATTTATCACACTCTCCAGAGAGCACTTTGTTGTGAAGATACCTTATAAAATGTTTTGCCAGCTTTACTGATAGGCAAAGAGAAAAAAAGCTCCCAGAGCTGGAAAGAAAAGATAATTGTTCTCAGAACTTGGGTGATTTGCTGTCTTTATTGAATATGTACACTACTGAGAGTATAATTTTCTTTTATATAGTCTTTTCTCTCTGAGAATCTCGGTGTCCCCAGAACTTATAGAATGTTTATTGTATTAAATACTGTATGAGCAATCATTAAAGATCACCCCTTGAAGAATCAAGAGGATGAAGTTAGCCCCTGGGAAAATGCTTGTGAAATTTATTCTGTGACCTTTAACTTCCCAAAAGCTAAGCAGGCTGAAGAAGAGAACTTTGCTTACTGTCATTCTCTCTGTTTGTAAACTTTCTTCTCTCCCAAAGTATGGCCCTGTTTCTGTCCCTGTGATGTCCACCTACCCTGCTGTGGCTGCAGGAGCTTGATGATATGTTTCTCAGTCCATGTTGGAAGTTTCATGTGCAGCAGACTGACAGGAAGGGGGATTAAACCCTCATGGAAATAAGAGCGATGAAGTTCCACACCACTTAATTATTTTCCTGTGTGGATAACACAGCCCTGTAACGATGGTGCTAGAGGCTAAGCGCAGAAGCTAATCCTTGCCAGCATCCTCACCACCCATATAGTGAGACTGTCACTGTTACCCACCTCAGTCTGATGGTCTCCTTTCCAATGATGACAAGCTCTAAACATGATGAATTACATAGGTTTGGCCCAAAGCCATTTAAGGTGCACTCCTTTGGGGGGGGGAAAAGTGTATTTTTTAAGATCTACTTAAAGTCCATTAAGATAGGAACTTACAGTGCAAATACATTCAGTGTTTCCTTGGACAACCTTCTCCTCCTTGAGCAATGTGGCTGTCAGTCCCATGGCAGAGCCAGCTTGCCCAGAGTCTGCTCTCCAGTTCTCACTGCAGTGTGAGGCGTTCTCAGATAAGGGGAAGGCATGTTTAATTAGTCACAACTGACTCTGAAAACTATGTGTCTCAGCTGGAGCCATAATTGAGCAGGCATGTGCAGAGATGTGAAAAGTTAAGATCAATTGACTAAAGCACATCCTGACATACTACAAACTGCAAACTTGAGTGACTGCCTTTGCTTCTGGCCAGCAAATTCTTTACAAGTTCCTCTGTCATCCTGTGCGCCTTGCTTACGAGACCGTGCAGCACAAAGGTGACACTGCTCTGGCAGATTTCTCTTTTGTGTTTCTAGGGACCTGTCTGAGGAGCTGTGGAAAAAAACCACCATCTGCTTGCACTGCTACTGTCACTCAGGCCTGAGGTCACAACCCAACCACGAAAGAGAGGGAGAAGACAGTGGTGAAGGAAATCATGACACCAGGTCAGTGTGCTTTCCCAAAGCATCACCACTGAGCAGGAGCCACGTTTTGAGACTGCACTTTTACCTAGCTGATACCTTAACTGATGTTTTATTTATTTCCTCTAGCTGTGAAATGGGCTTAATTTTTCTCAGCTGCACTATAGTACTGCAAAATAACATATACTAAAAATATAAGTTTTTGCAATCACACAGGCTTAACAGCCTTGCTACTCATCATGCAGTGCTGATGGCAAATTGTAGTTTAAAAGGTCAGCACCTTAAATCCACAATTTCTAGCACTACAGCTTTTGCTGTACTGTGCTATTTCAACTAACACATTTCTCATGGCAGGTATTTATTGGTGTGTCCTTCATTCTATTTAAAGATTACTGTTTTACTCCTTGAGGAGCAAAAACAAATAAAAAAGGGAGAGGTAGGGAAAAATAATAAAAGGATAAAAATCACAGACTATTTTTGACAATTGTTTACTACACTTCACTCCCCTGACCATCTGCATTGTCAGTCCCCACAGGATATATGTAGCAGCTGTATAATAATTGAGAATTATGGCTTGGAAGGCAACTTACAATCTGATGGATAGTTTATGGCACCAGTTTTCTTCCCGGCTGATACTGACAAAAGACGACAGAGACAATAATCCGATGAAGCAAAGAATAAGATCAGCACGACAAGCTACCAGGAGGAGCCTCACGTCAGCGCTATGCCCTTCTTCAGTTACTAAAACATTGAAACACTAGGCAGTGCTCGTGCTAAGCATTTCCCAAGAGGTGCTGAGCACTCAAAGTCTCCCTTGAGCTACTGCAGGTGTTCAGCACCTTTATGGAGGAGCTGAGCATCCCCAAGGACAGAGCGCTTGCTGAGGTGTGCACGTTAGCCATTTACTCTGTGCACGGCATATGCTTGCTCTTTAAAAATGCACTTATACCCACTCCCAGTCATTTGCTTTTTTGGTGACCTTTAAATGCACAAATTAAAAGGACACTGTCACTGTAGAAATAACAACCTGATGGGGTGTAATATGGGGGACATTCCAAACCTATAGATTGAACTGAAAATCTAGGAAGCATTTAAAACAAATCCTCTAAGCAGAGCAAAACCAAACCCAAAACCAAACCCCAAAAAACTTGGTGCCTTTTCTCCAATGATAGTGTTTCCCTTCCTTTTCCTTCTCTTTCAACTTCATGTAATTTGGAACTGGGAACAAAAGAGATTGGTTTAATTTCCCATTTAGTTAGTTTCATTGCCCTGTATCCCAGACATTCTAATACAATGTTGCTTTCCTTTGACTTACAGCATTATTAGGGATTGATTACAGGAAACAGGAATATTCTTCCTCAGGAGACTGAGTTACTGACACCAAATTAAGTCATATTGTCTAATATTTACAGCGTTTTTAAAGATGTCTTGAAGTGCAATAGTCAAGGCTGGTTTTTATATATATATCATATATATCTATCTCACATTGGGGGGGCGGGTGTGTGTGTTCAAAAATCAGTGTCCCTTTAGATGATATTCTGAGCTTTAACCATGTCCTCCTCCATCCAAACATAATGTCACATTAAAATGCCTTAATTCCACAATGTTTATGCCAGCATCAGCCTGATGCTGCAGCTGAAATCAGCAAACTTGCTCACTTGTCCCGTGCTTACACCATCCCTTAAGGTCTGTGTTGCCCGTTGTGTAGCTGTATGGCAAAATGGAGCGGGAACTCATCTGAGTAGTTTATTTATTCACTTCTTGACTGACTCCATTTAAAAGCAGCGCCAAAAGTATGCCGTGAAAGGGAAACAAAAGAGAAGTGGAGAATTTCAGCTCTTCCACATAGCCATAGGAAAGAAACTTCCATTAAAACATTTATGCTGCACTGGGAAACACTCGCTCCTCCACCCTCCAGAGAAATGGACAGTGCATGGAATCCTGCAAGGGGCGCTCAGCTGGAAAAGGAAAACCTTAATGTCAGCAACTGGTGATGATCCATTACTAGGGCAAGTCTGGGGGATGGAAGAGATAGATTAAGCCCCACAGGAATATACATTAACTTGAAAAGGGCATGATTGTTATCAAGCCAGCTGCTGAAGGCTAAGGATGCAGACTGTGTGTGGAGGGGTTGTTTAATGGAACCGTCAGCATTTTACTACTGCTGGCAGTATACACAGATGTTTCTAAAAAGTGTGTAAAGTGAAATTCAGTCAGCAGGGCTGAATTTGACTCTTGGAGGCTGCTACATCCTCTGAAACTGGAGTCTGACAAAGTATACTGGTTGCAATCTCCTCTGGGGCAAATGCCATTCATTGGTGACTTTTAGAACTAATTTTAAAACTAAAGGCCAGTATGGCCTTTTTCTATATCTAAGTTAAATAAGCTTTGTCTTTTTGCTTCTGACAGTGCTTCTACAATGTCTTTTTTTGGTAGAGACAGTAAGCCTGACCCTTCCTCTCACTTTGAGACAGGGAGACAACACATATCCTAGTGCTCACAGAGGCTGCCACCCAGGCAAGGATATCTCTGAAGGACACATGTAAATTCTATGCAGAGGTTCTTGTGGCAGCCATTCTGCAGTGAAGGCTCAGAGGGAGAAAGTCTATCAGCTTGTGCTGACACCCTCATAAACATTGTCCCCCAGTATATATGGACTCCCATGAAGCTCTGTTTAGGAGTTTCCACTTACATCCCTTTTAAAACATTCTTTCTACAGCTTCACTCTGTCTCTTTTTACAGTCCTGAGACCAATCATTCATACAGAACTGAATCTGCTGTTATATGCTCTCCGGCACTGAGTTATCCATACAGGCTGTTATCTTCACTTCACTTTGCCTCTTTTGAAAGCCTGTTTTATGGTCTAGGCTCACTCAGCCTCTGCACATTTCATAGCTGTACGCTTTCCTTCAAGGATGCCCAAGAACAGCACTGCTCACTGGCTAAGGCAAAACACTCGTGGTGAACCTTTGCTTTATAGTTTTCTCTCTCATTCTTCTCTGCAGCTTGTAATCTTCAGCATTTATCACCTAGTGAAAAAAAAAACAACCAAAGAAACAAAAAAAAAACCCAACCCCACAATCAAATGATGTAACTCATATTTGCCAATCACTTTATGTTCAGATTTGGAAAGTGCTGAAGCACCAAAATTTATGAAACTGAAATATGCTAGCAGAATTGAGGGATGCATGTGCCTGCCTTGCAAGCATGCATGCCAAGTACTTTGCTGTTTGGCCAAGTCACTTTTCAGACATCTTTTTCAGTGCTCTGAGAGACACTCAGTTTCTTTTCTTCTGCTTTTACATCAGTAACGAGTTCTTTAGAGACATCAGATTCTGCAGTCTAATAGGGAAACTCAGGTAATAGAGGTGGCTGTGTCACTGTTTTTGTGGGGTGAACAAATTGTTGCAAATGTGCCTTAATCAGAGTCAAAATATTTCTTGTATGAAAATCAGATATGGTACGAGAATGAAAGTTCATGAACACAACCTGAGATACCCAACCACAGGAGGCCCTGGAGAGAGAGAAGCACATCAATTTAAAAATCAGTAATACTCATTTATGCTAATTACCATCCTTCTAAAAACTTACCTTTTATTGGGGAACTAATCTGAAAACAAAAATGGGTGTTGACTGGTTTCCCTTAATTTTGGAAGGATGAAGTGATTTTCCCGCAAAGCAAAGAAGTGATATTGGAGGCATATCTAGTTATAATAGGCTAACTTCTGTCAGGTCAGTAAATATTCTGCATATTTATGCCAATTTAAGGTCTGCAGTGTCTCTCTTCAGGCTCTGTGGGACAAACTATTCCCTCAGGCATTCTGACACTTGTTCTAGCTAGGAGATTCATGTGTTCAAGCTCATAGTTTAGGGTTGGGATATTTCTATTGTCAGTTGTCCTGGCTTTGGCTAGGATAGGGTTAATCCTATCCTGGCGCGGTTAAGCTGGGGCTGAACCATGACATCAGTTAAACTGTGTTTTTCTTGTTGCCTTGTCCCAACCCTTCAGATCTTGGAGACTGAGTTCTTGCCTATGGAATGGAGTTCTATGCAGCGATTTAAGCTTGTCAGACCATGCCTCTGTCCCTCTGCATTCCCAATGTCCAGCAAGAAGATCTAGCTCTTCTGAAAAGTCTACCTGCACAGCACTTACCTCCCTGCCAGAATTTTGATCACTGGTCTGTTTCCTTTCCTTGTAACATGGACTTTGAAAAAAACTACTATCTAATGATGGTGTTCTTTACTAGAAAGTAGCAAAATGAAAACTATCACTCCAGGGTTTTTCCAAACAATGACATTTTTCTTCCTTTACAAATCCCTGAACCTAAATTCCCATGTGAACAGGTATCTGACCTCCTTACTGGCAGCTACACTTTAAAAGTGCTTTCCACACCCTCACAGATATTGTTGGCACTGCTTCTGCAGAACTGATGCACCTGGCAGCTGATCTACCAAAGCTAAAGGCCACCTCTGCTCATTCTGTAGATTAACCAGCCAGTGTCCCCTAAATGCACCATAAGGTTGTGGCACAGAGATACACACATTCCTGCCTTCCATTCCCCTCCACAGCTTTGCCAGAGCTTCATATTTCTGACCTGTCTCATCTCACGTTGTTTCCTGCTGAGAGGATGTTATTTGCGTGGGAGCACATGAGGGATGGACGCATGGGGAGATGATGACAGGACTTGTAACAACAGCAAAGATAAACCAACCCCCAAAGCTTGGTTGGTTTGAAGAGGGAGCTGATCTGGCTGGGGGTTATCACAACAGCATCTCCGTTCCAATCATTCAAAGCTTCAGCTCTTGCATCAATTTCAAATTCAGCTGTAACAGCCAGTGAAAGAGCAGTTCTCTCAGGCATGCTATAGATCTTGAACCTATCCAAACTACCGGGGGTAATTCTTTCCACAGCAGACTCTTTCATCTCTCACTAGGTTATAAGGAGCCTCCTGTGTCACTTGCAGCAGTTCTTTGCTAGGAGCAACTACCATGGTTTACAGTCTCTGACCTCAAATTCATTTAGCTACACTTTCGTGGTGGTTAGGCTAGCTCTTCTCTTCATCCCTTCTAGTTCCTCATTCCTGACCACTATGTACGCACTACTGCAGATCAGGTTTCCCCAGCACAACGTACAGTAGCTGCTTTTCTGTCTCTGCTAGAAGTATGTTCTAATAATTCATTCACTGATATGACAGATTCAGCATAACAGTGAATTGGTTGTCCTATAGTTGTTACAATATTAAGGTTTGACTAATTTTGCAACGCGTTCATCAACAGCAGCTGGCCTCTTTTCTATGGGATTTCTGTGTGCATCAATCCTCTCAGCATTTCTTACAGAAGGCAGGATTACTCAATCACATTTTCCCCTAATTTCATCAATGGACAGTAAGGAGAAGAATTTCATTTTAATCCAAAGAGACACCAGTGGCTTGTGTTGTTTCTCTCTAAAGCAAACTGGATAAGAAATAGGTTATAATCTGGCATAACAAAGATTTGAAAGAAATCCCACTTCTAAGAGAAATCTGCAAAGTAACATTCTCCTAAGGCCCATGCATTCCTAAATCCCCAATATGTAGTTTAAGAGAGATGTTTCTTTTTTTCTTCTTTAACAGATGGCAGCTAATGGGCTTATTCTGGGGTAGCAAAGGGCAGATTTCCATAGTAAATGCTCAGACCTGTGTCTTTTTGTATTCCTGTGCCAAAGGATCTTCCCTAGACTTCTGTGTCTCTTGAAAAGGGTCTTCCACAGGGACAGAACTGAGGAAGCAGAGAGGAAAGCATTCACTGATTCTTCATAAGTAGAAATTCCAGAAAGCAGAGGGCCAGAGTTTTTACCATGACAATATTCTCTGGCCTTGAGGAGCACGAAGTGGCAGACCTTACCTGTCTAAAAAACCAAGCCTGCAAGTAAACTCCAGGCACAGCACATGAGCACAGGGTCCCTGGTTTGATGTGCAAGGCCCCACGTCCTTGTTCTAAGTTTTGCCATGAGTCCTTAAGCATCTGATCACTATTTCCTGGTCTATTTAGATGAGGCAGAACTTACGACTTGAGCCCATAATCTGGTGCTGATCTCACACGAGCTCCTGTCTCGTGTAAGTAACTGTACTGCAGGTACTAATGATTCAGAGCCGATGTCCCTGGGCAGCTACTCTTTATAACAGTTTTGAGTTTGGTATGCAGCTTCTATAAACAAGCAAGCAACCATCTATCTCTGCACTTGAAGACACGGACCAAGTATCGCTATAAAGAAAAAAAGAGACTTGCTGCGTAGAAACCATAAGTCAAAAAAAACCCACATGCCAAACCCAAAACAAAACAAAAAACCCAAACTTTTCTTGAAGGTCTTGAGTTATCTTCTTCCCACTGAAACCCCATATTTGCATTGAAATTGAATGGCACTTGATCTGCGTGTCTATAGTTATGTCACATTTCTGAGCAACAGCTATGCTGTCTGAAGAGGACAATTAGAATAGAATAGAATAGAATAGAATCATTAAGGTTGGAAGTGACCTCAAGGATCATCTAGTCCAACCATCCCCCCACCACCTATTACCCACTAAACCATGTCCCTAAGTACCACATCCAACCTTTCCTTAAACACCCGCAGAGATGGTGACTCCACCACCTCCCTGGGCAACCTGTTCCAATGCCCGACCACCCTTTCCAAGAAGAAATTTCTCCTCATCTCCAACCTGAACCTCCCCTGGCGCAACTTGCAGCCATTTCCCCTTGTCCTGTCACTAGTTATCTGCAAGAAGAGGCCAACCCCCAGCTCACCACAACTCCCTTTCAGGTAGTTGTAGAGGGCAATAAGGTCTGCCCTGAGCCTCCTCTTCTCCAGACTAAACAAGCCCAGTTCCTTCAGCCCCTCCTCATAAGACTTGTGCTCCAGACCCTTCACCAGTTTCGTTGCCCTTC
>VWZZ01002177.1:0-10784 GCA_013399095.1 Psophia crepitans | reverse complement strand
ATTCTATTCTATTCTACATCTGGGATGATCTCTCAGGGATGTGGAAGACTCGTTCTATGATCAGGGCTCTGACCAGGTGACATTATTCCAACCTTGCAGTGAACAGGGTGTAAGCATAAAAGCAACACAAAATGCAGATTTTACTCCCAAGTTGAACTCACAAATGGAAATTACAATGCTGCGTGTAAGTCAGCACAGAAAATGGGGTTCATAACTTGACACACATCTATACAGATTAATCACGAGCATCTTTCTAAGACATGTGCCACAAACTCAAGCAAAAATTATGAACCCGACACAGACATTAACAGCTGATGTTCCTTCCGCTTGGTTATGTAGAAGGTGGGACTACATAATCACGGTGGTGCCTTTAAAATCTATAAATACAGAGCTCCGCTTGTGATTGCATGGTCACACACCTCCATGAGGAAAGGGAGTTATTGTCTCCCCTTTACGGACTGGGAAATTAGGCACAGCTTTACACCAGTCGTAATTATCTTCCCCACCTATGGGTTCATAATGGCTCACTGTGTGGAAAAACTCCGCTGTGTGA
Source organism: Psophia crepitans (assembly GCA_013399095.1). Lineage (NCBI taxonomy): Eukaryota > Metazoa > Chordata > Aves > Gruiformes > Psophiidae > Psophia > Psophia crepitans. The sequence goes on along the minus strand of VWZZ01002177.1, from coordinate 10,231 downwards.
GTAATTCATGAAAATGACCATGACTCATTTTTAACCTATCCCCGTGACAAAATAGCCCAAAATGTGTAGTTGTAGACATGCCCTTTCAGATGTTAGCGGGAAGGCTCCGGAGATGGGGATAGAAAGATAGATGCGGTCCCAGGGGTCTGGAGAAAGCAAGAGGGTGGTTCTGCCTGTGGACCCTCCACCATGCCCTGAACCATGTAGGAGATGGGCTCTGCCCTGGGCTGGGAGGACCATGGGAAAGGGAGATAGCTCCTGGGCTACAAGCCTTGCAGGGCTTCAGCCCAAGGCATGCTGAGAGGAGCGGTGTGAACATAAGGAGCTGCCTCTCATCACCAGAGGGAATTGCAACGGGATTTTGTGCTTCACACAGCCACTTCTAAAGAGGGGAATGCTAGCTGTATAATTTGGATTTTGTATGCCAGACCTCTGCAGAGGCTCTGGATTCTCATCAGAAATTCCTCATAGAAAGAAAGCCTGCAGGGAAGGGCTATTTTACTTGCTTCTGAATTTTAATAGCAGACTATTTTGTACTGTTACCAGGCGCCTGGAAAGCATCCGGATTCTCTAGAGAAAAAGATCCCTGGGAGACACGTTGAATTTGTTTCTTGCGTAATGTTCTGCATGGGGATGGTGGCCTATAAATGTCAACACATTCTAGTCCAGGAGTGACCAAAAGTCATTGTAAGTGGGTTTGACTTTACCCATGTTAAATGACATTGGTGACTGTAGCCCATTTATTGTGGGACAGACACAGTTGTCAGTGTGTTATGGCAAAAAGAAGTGCAGAGAGTTGGTACGGAACAAAAGGTCTTGGGATATCTGGAATATAGGCCTTGAGTTTCTGTGTTAGATTTGGGATGGAGAGGATTTCAGGCAGGAAGAGAACAAATCTAGGGAATTACAATACAAAGGGCTCTGGGCAGGAGTGACAGGGTATTTCTTAACCCTCCTGACCTGGAAAGTCCCAAATGGGAACCTATCTGGGGGCAAGAACAACCCCCCTGAGAACCTCACTCCTACCTCCTTTTGCTAAAGGGAAACATGATCACGCTCCAGAGTGGACCTCCCTTTTCTTCTGTGGAGGATCTCAGCATTGCTGCTGGAGGTTCTGAATTAGACGGAACCCAAAGGTTGGTTTCAGCTCCACACGTAAGTGTCTATGTGCACGTGTCTACATTAGCCACATGTATGAGTTCCTGCTGAAGTGAAGAGCTAGACAGAGCTCATGGAATCAGAAGAGCAAGCGAGCCATGCAGATGTAGGTGTTTGCTTCCATACAGGCCGAATTACTCCCCAGTCTCCATGGGGTGTATTGACTAGCAGCTCTGTTTAGCTGCCCATGCAGATGTGTTCAGTGCATTTGAGATGCTCTGATATCCTACCTGGCCTCCAGTTGCTCACTCAGGAGTACACAAATGTCCCACAGATTCTGTGTCAGAATCAGCCCCCTTTCAGATGTTCCAGTACTCTGTGGCCTCTGTTGCACTAAGTGCTTCCAACCATGTAATGCAATGGGGCTTAGACCTTCATTGTCTTAATGTAAACTATCTAGAAGTGGGCACCTAGACTAATCCAGCCCCGTGGGCTTCCTCTGTCATCAGTGGAGGGAGTGGTGAGGCGTTCACCCCATCATTCAGTCACACCACTTTCTGCACTGCATCTTCTCCACCAGAGCCACCACAGTATCCTCTCCTCTATGGCCCATGGTGGCCTCTACCCAGCCTTCAAGGTCTGTCCACACTTGTGACCCATCAGACCTGTCCCAAGAACTTGTATCTCAATACGGGCCAATGAATGACAGCTCTCCTGTTGGAACTTGGCCCCGGGGAGTGAGATAGCTGAGGGGTTTCTGAAGTACCATCTCCTTTTCCTACCAACACCTGCAAAGGATCAAAAGGCCTCAGTCCCCATAGGACCAGGAGTACAAATACTGAGTATTAACAGTAATACGGCCAAACTCTGCCCTGCAATACTGACTCCCAGGAACTCGAGTGAGCTGCTGTAGCAAAGGATAAACCTGAGTCTTTAACAACTACAAAGCTTTTCAGTCTCCACTAAACAGCCTTATCTTACTAATCCTCATCTCCCCCGAAGAAGATTGGGGGAGTGGGTGGGGGAAATTATGGACCAGGAAACAGGAGCACAAAAAGGTGAAATATAACTTTTCAATCCACATGGAAAATTATGACCAGGCTCAGGAATAGCTCTCTGGACCACCTGATTCCAGGCCAGTTCCTAATTCAACCTTAGCTGCAAGCCTTTTGCCTGGTGGTACAGGAAAAACTGCACTGCTTCTGGGCTTATGTCAGTTTTGCTGCTAGCTAGAGGATCGCAGCCTCCAGGGTTGTCTAAGCACCTTTTGCCAAAACTGAATTGTAATGTGGCTTATGCAGTTTTGCTTGATTTACTTTGTTCCTTTGATGTGCAAGGATTTAGTGACATGCTTAGCAATACGGTAGCACGAGACACATTGCATAAAATCAAATCACTGCTGGGGCAGATGCTTCCAGATTTAAAAGCTTGATTGGTACCACAGACACGTAGTTGCCTAACTGCAGGCTGTTTTGCCTGAGACTCAGCCTGTGGGGGCTTCTCAGGACCTCTTTTAGTCCCAAAACTGCAGTCACAAGGCTTAGAAGTCATCCTTTGAACCTCCAGGTGAATGTTGTAGGTCAGCAGTAGCTCATCTCTAACGTTTAAGTTGTACCAGTGTCTCTGAAGGTCTGCTTTCAGCTCCGATTCATCGGCAAGTATCACCCTTCTCCCCTCCCTTCGCCACTCTGCCAGCTGTGGACATGGCCAGGGTGGCCTAGATACTTGTCACCTCCAGGGTGGATTTTACCTTGATTCACAGTTTCTAAAACAGGACATGAAACAAATGGACAGATCCTAGCTGGTACACATAGGAACTGCTTCATGCTCTAGGATATGTCAAGCAACATTGAAGGTCCTCTGCTGATGATGGGCCAGCTCCCAAACACAGGTAGGCTCTCCTCATGATCCATCAGCCACCACCTGAGCCATGTCTCCTAGGGACAGGTGTCGTGGTATAACCCCGGCCGGCAACCACACACTACACAGCCACTCGGTAACTCCCCCCTGGTGGGATGGGGGAGAAAACTCATGAGTTGACATAAAGACAGTTTAACAGGCAGGAGTTCAGTCATCTCCAGGAAAGCAGGGCTCCGTCACGTGTAACGGTGACCTGGGAAGACAAACTCCATCACTCCGAACATCCTCCTTTTCCTTCTTCATTCCCAAACTTTATATGCTGAGCATGACGTCATATATTATGAATATCCCTTTGGTCACTGGGGTCAGCTGTCCCGCCTGTGTCCCCTCCAACCCCTTGGGCACCCCCAGCCCACTCGCTGGTGGGGTGTTGTGAGGAGCAGAGAAGGCCTTGGCTCTGTGTGAGCGCTGCTCAGCAGGAACGAAAACATCCCTGTGCTATCAGCGCTGCTTTCAGCACAAATCCAAAACACAGCCCCGTACCAGCTACTATGAAGAACATTAACTCTATCCCAGCCAAAACCAGCACATCAGGGCACCTCCCAAATCTGAGGATGAAGCATGTGACATCGGGAAAAAAGCGTAATCAGTGACTTCAGTGGGAATGAGGTATCTGCATGATTTTTTATGAATATTCCACCTACCTATAGCTGCAGGACCTTAAATATTTTTCTGAGTCTGTCTATGCCATCTCCTCCCGTACCCTACCCTACCCTACTCTGACCTATTCCGTGGGATTCAGGTGGACACACACTGGGCTGCTCAGGTCACAGAGCAAACAATCTCCAAGATCTTCCTTCCCAGGGATCATCTCAGATGCTGACATGTGAGTGTCAGCAATTAGTCTAAGTGACTCATCCAAGCTTTCCCTTCCCAGCCAGCTGAGAGACACAAGCTTCTCCTGACACCTCCTAACTCCTACTTTAGATATTCACCTTGGGAAAAGCAGAACCATTTGGGGAAGTTATCTACCTGGCTGTTTTGCCATATGAGGATCCTATACTGCCAGCACAGTTTGGCTGCCTAATATATAGATGGCTATGATGAACTGTGAGGCATCATTCCCTAGAAACCTCCATTTCTACCACCAGGAACAACCAGAGCATGACACCAAAGAAACAATATGATCTTCTCTCCTTCATCCAGCTGTGGGCTGGAAACCGAATGGTCAGAAATGAAAACGCTGACTGTTTTAGTTTCCCATCATAATGCACCACAACAGCCCTTTAGGGCTGTGACCCTGCACGGTTCAAGATAATGGGAGCAGAGAGCCAAAGACTGATCATGAAGGGCTACCAGCATCTGTAGGTTACCACTGCCTTTGACAGTAAAAATTATACTGCAGGGAAAACAAAGGCAACAAGCACAATCTCTATAGAAAACAATGCGGAATTTTCGTCTAGTCACTGACGAGAAGCTTGAAATACATTTTCTAGTTTTGCAATATCTGAAAGACTCAAACGGTGTCAGTACCTCCTCTGCGCTGGTTTTGACAAGGACAAAATCCTGGACCATGCCCAAGAGTTGCAGGCACTGAAGATTGCTGTCGGGGATTTAGGTTTGAGAATTTTGTAATGAAAATCCTCTTTGTGAAATATTGTCCCACAATCTCCTATGAAACAACGAATAAATCACGCAGAATGTCTCCTAAAGTGCCCTGGCCTCTCCTAAGAGCATAGATCATATCCTCCCCACAGAATACCTTTGTGCAGATCAGAGACCTGGTTCAGTTAATCATCAGACAAGGTCCACGCGCTCATGCAGAGCTGTCTGCTAGACCACGGCCTGACCCAGCCCCCTCCCTAGCACCCCAGGTACAGAAATCACCCACTTGATTGATTCATGTCAAAACCCCTAGCCTCCTCTTCCTTGTTGCCTGCACCAAGGTATTCCTGATAACAGAATCATTCATAATTAAATAATCCTTTTTTAAAAAATCCCCCGTCCCACCCCTTACCTAACTCTCTCAATTATCTGGACTATATTCCATCGAGAAGAAGTAATTATTGCACAGACTAAAATCCATCCATCCATCCATCCATCCATCCATCCATCCATCCATCCATCCATCCATCCATCCATCCATGCTGTCTAAACTATTTATGCTCATATTTAGGTGCCAATTCCCAATTATCACAGAAACCCTCCCCCCAGGAGCCACCTATTCCTTGGGAGCTCAGCTCTGTGTCTGCAGGTGCTGTATAGAAGCAGGTCGTACAGGGCTGGAGGGTGTTCCCGTGGCCTGTGTCTGTGAGCGCTCCTGTTGGATTAAATGAGGTGGATACTGTCCATCTTTGGAGAGTGCAAAGGTGTGACAGTAATTCTTAAAAATAGGATGGGGGCGATGGAGGTGATGAAGTAGGAAAATGCACACAAGTGGCTCCACACAAGAGGTGGAAGTTTTGACTTAAATATTGTATTTCTACATAATCTGCCAGATAAATAAGTTGATAACGAGTTGTTAAAAGTCATCAGGATGATTTGGGGCACCCAGCAGGCTGTCCCAGCCACGAACTGGTGGCGGGTACAGAAGCAGTACCCACCCTGAGTTCACAGCCGTCCTTGGTGTGATGTTACGAGACCTCTGCTGTCATCTAGTGATGAAAGGGAAGAAGTAAACATGGGAAAAAAAGGAAAATCTTGGGATGAAAGAAAAGTCAGCACAGGTTGTGATGGGGAAGCAGAAAACAGTGTACTTGGAACACCCGGAGCTCACTAGCTGCAGTGACCTCTCACCCGTACGTGCCAAGCCAGTTGAGATGGTTTTTAAGATATTCCCCCCCTGCACTGCAGGATGGCTCTAAGTCCTCAAGTATTGCCTGCGGCCAACACATCTCATATGGGTACGTGTCTCCTAACTGCAGAGGTGTCCATCTGAGATTGGCACCACAGGCACTGCTCTGAGCATGCACCTAGGCTATTTGAGATGTCTGCTTCAGGATGGGACATCTTGCTCCCTAGAGGAGCTTATTTGTCTCCATCAGCTCTATAGGGAGGGTGATCAACAGTTCAGATACAGACACCTGCATGGCAGCGCTCCAGAGAGATGGCTGCTGTCCTTTAACTGGAAGGTGACACTCATCTGGAGAACAGGTTGGAATTTACCCTACAACCTTGTTATCCCTACCCTCACTTTTGCTGATTTTGCAGGGGAAAAACTCAAACTGGCCATCCCACAGAGCAGCTGACCCAAGGTGGCTTCTTCCTTCACACAGAGGAAGGAGCTCCTCCAGCCTTTCAGGAAAATGTCCTCTATGGGGAAACGTTCCCTGTGGGGACAAGCTAGAGGCAGCAAAGAGCATCGCTGGCAGCTGGGAGAGGTTGAAGGCAGCAGAAACTATCTGGAGTGAAATGAGGCATGAGAAAAACAACAGCTGATGGTGGGTGCAGCAAATAAGACATCAAAAGGTCGCAGTTCAAATCCCATGTGTGACCTTGACCTTTTGTGTGATTTCACACAGTTGTTTCACCAGTGTAGCCCAGTAGCACAACAGGATACTGGTTTCCCATGGGAAATCTCCAAAGGCATTAAAGCTGGGTGGCATAAAAGACCAACACGATGCTGAGCAGAGTAGCCCATAGATATTCCAATTTCAACGAAAATTTGTGTTCCACCAAGAGCTGGCTTCCTCTCTCCACTTTTTAAGTACTATGGGTGCACAGTGGTGCAAAAATCATAGTTTTCCTCTAGTCAGCAGGGATGAAACAACTGAATCTGAATTTTGCCTTTGTTTGCCTTTCTTCCACAGTATTCTTCAGCCGTGCTGCAAAAGTGGGTATGAAACGCTACCAAAGCTGCCCTGCTCTGCTGGCCCTCGGTTCCTTCTCTATCTCCACGAATCACTTCACTAGGTTCACAGATCTGCCAAAGGATATTTCAGAGATTTCTTTTTAAGTCTTGAAAATAAAATATTAAGCACAATAAATCATTTCTCATGACAGCTTCCTTGTCCACGAACTATTTCCATTCATTAGAAACCATCTACTTAAAGGCCACAGTGCGTGGGAGAGGGGCAGGTATCAAAAAAACCCCAAACCACCACTTCTTGATCCTAATGCCAAAGCATGGTCTGATTCTTTTTGTCTTCCTGCTAGTCATATATTTGAGGCTCAGACATGCCTTGTATAAGGCATGAGCATTACAGATACTCAACAAGATCCCAGCATCTAGGGCACCACACTAAGGGCAAAGACTTGGCTTTCACAGCAGGTAATTTCACAATCAGCAAGTGAAGCTCAACAACAAGCCCCAAAACAATTGAGAAACACGCTTCTCCACCTGCCAAGGTCCCAGTGCAAGCTCTGAAAGGATAAGCTCATGCTGGGAGCTTAAACCTCAGGGGGTCTGAAGAGCATGAAGCTCCTTGAGACTGGCCAGTGCTGTAGACCACATTGGGCATCAGCAGTGACACAGGTTCATGCACCGAAACTAATTCCTCCTGCTACCCCAGGCAGTAGCAGAAAGTCAGCTGCCATCTCCACATTTCCAGCACAAGTGGGATACTTCTGAGCAGGATTAAGGGCTCTTATGTTGTCCTGCCGGTAAAGGCAAGCTGAGGAGGACGGCAGGGCCAAGGTCTCAGCTTGCCTTGTCCTTTACACTCCTGCGCAGCAAGAAGCCACTATACCTCTTCGCCAAGACGAGGTCTTCTTACAGCCGAAGAGATGCTGTGAGAGTCAGCAATACCCTTCCACATTGCCTTGGAAGGGGCTTCAGGGCCCCCCAACCCAAAATGGTTGATGTCTGCATGGAGAAGTGGAAAGATGTAGCACGTGGTAAATAAAGGGCAACATTTCACAGCGGTGCATGGTACAGGCAGCTCACCTCAGCCAAACAGGACATGGATGAATAATAAAAAGCGCCCTGGTTGCTTCAGGCAGAAGCTGTCACGGAAACCCTGGCAGCAAGTGGCATCGTTTAGGGGAATTGCTTAGGAGTGACAGAAAAAAAGACATTGTTTCTTGGGAGGTGGCAGGAGTCAGAGATTAAACACGCTGAACAAGGCTGAAGTTTATGCTCAGGAGCTCTTCAGCAGGTTGCCCATCCAGTCCAGGACATGTCAGAGTCTTTCAGTGCCTTCCCTGGAAACTGGGGTGGATTTTCCCCTGTCAGACCTGTTGACATGGTATAAGTCCCTCAGGACAACAAACATCGCTTGTGTTAGTACTTAGGCTACCACGAGGGTATGTGCTAGACATACCAGGTAGACATGCTGTAAGCAGAAATGGGGTTGTTCTGGATACCCACCACGAAGCTTGGCAGCAGAGCCTGAAGGAAAAGTGGCAGAAGGGCTCCGTGCGTACCACCACCCTCCTGAACGTGACCTAGAAGGTCACGGCTGGTGTCGCACCCTCTCCCGACCAGCATCTACCGGTGCCGAAGGCTCAGGGCAGCTCCATGCTCTCCATTTCATCAGAATTAACACTAACCCCCTTATCCCAAACCTGGTTCTATCCCCTCCTCACTGAAAGATCGCGAACCGGGACGCTCAGTTTGCTTCACCAGCTCGCCGGCACGCAAGCGCCTGGCATTCAGTGCCGGGGTTTATGTCTTCATTGACATCCCCCAAACCACTGGAGCACGAGGGCAGACAACCCGATAAACCTGCCCTCCCTCCGGTGCCTTTTTCACCGCGCTTCCCCTGCCTGAGCTGTTTTATCACGTTCTCAAAAGGAAAGTCCCCAAAGCTCACAGCAGCAGGGCGCTGGAGATAAGGCAGGGGAAAATCTTTCACTCGCGAGGAAACTGTGCTCGTTTCGCGTTAACGTTCTCCATCCTCTGGAATCCAAGGCAATAATTACAGCAATTTGTAGATAATTATTTGTTAATTAAAAACAGGCTTGCTGGGTACAGTCACCAATTTCCTCCGCTGGCTGCGTAGGGCTGCGCAAGGAGACGCTGGGGGATTGCTGCTTTCGGAAAATCGTTTGGGAAAAAAGCCCCCGGTGGGTCGTCTCCCCCCTCTCCCCACATCCTGGCAGGTCCAATTCATTCTCCTAAGACATCCCGGAGAGATCCGTGCCTGGCTTTCCCTCAGAGACTTCCAGTGAAGATGACTGCCACGTCCCCCCACTGCAGCCTGTCTCTCCGGCTAATTAACGACCCCGTACTCACACAGACTCACTTCCAACCACATTTAAATGAGTAACTCCTAAAGACGGAGTCGTGAGTCCAAGGTGAGGTCATGAGCCTCAGAGAAGCTCACCTCCACCCCGTGTCTACGTTCGTAGCAATAAATGAACAGTGTGTAGATGGAGTTAATGCCGGGAGCAAACTGAAGCCGCTGACTTAAACATCTGCTGTTGGGCAGTTATTCTGCCCCAGGTTGGGTAGTCTGTGGTTCCTGGTAGCTGCCGAGGTAGAGTTTCCATGTCAGCTGTGAGGAGCAATGACAGGATTTCAGATGTACCCCACTAAATACTGCACCCTCAAGGAGTCTGTCCTGGGACAATGGCTTTGTGATGTGCCAGGATTTTGGATCTTGCAAGTCCTCTGTTTCTCCCGTGGAGCACACCTTCTCCTGGGCCCACCATGATCTGCCAACCTGCTGCAGGGTTCCCCACAGCTCCAGAGCTAGGAGGAATTATTTAGCCCTGGAAACAGGAAAGTCATATCGCTCCTGATTTGCTGCTGGATTGAGCTGGTTCTGGTTGTGTGGTTGGTTGACTCTGGCTGGAGGCCGGGTGCCCCCCAAAGCCACTCTGTCACTGCCCTCCTCAGCTGGGCAGGGGAGAGAAAATATAAAGAAAGGCTCATGGGTCAAGATACGGACAAGGAGAGATCACTCACCAGTTACTGTCATGGTCAAAACAGATTCAACTTGGAGAAAATTAATTTAATTTATTGCCAATCAAATCAGAGTAGGGTAATGAGAAATAAAACCAAATCTTCAAACACCTCCTCCCACCCCTCCCTTCTTCTCAGGCTCAACTTCACTCCCGATTTCTCTACATACTCCCCTCCAGCAGCACAGAGNTGCAGTTCTTCACAAACTGCTCCAGCGTGGGTCCCTCCCATGGGGTGCAGACCTTCAGGAGCAGCCTGCTCCAGCGTGGATCCCCCAAAGGGTCACAAGTCCTGCCAGCAAACCTGCTCCAGCATGGGCTCCTCCTTCCCCGGTGGCACAGGTCCTGCCAGGAGCTTGCTCCAGCACAGGCTTCCCAAAGGGTCATAGCCTTCTTTGGGTGTATCCACCTGCTCCAGCGCAGGGTC
>VWZZ01002175.1:0-115753 GCA_013399095.1 Psophia crepitans | reverse complement strand
CGGCTGAGGCCGAACCACGACACTATCCTAATGCCGTTAGATGGCACTGTATTTTGTTCTTGCAGGAATTATGCAGAATGAAGGACTCCACATGAGAACACGGAATTCAAGTAGAGAGCTTCTGCAGCAGGGAGTACTAGTCTGTCCATGTGACTCCAAATCCACCTTTCACAAACTATAGAAGTTTCACAACAAATGGTTTAGCCTGTTTTTCTGTATGGCAGTACTTCTTTGGAGGGAGTCACTGTAGACTCAGATTTTTTTAAAAATGAAAGATTTTTCATGAGTTATAAGATAAACAGCATGCCTTCTGATAACACTTTAGGTAACACTGGTAACACTAGTATCACTTGCATGGCAGCACAATTGGGTTAAATGGAGCTTGACCCAAAGGACACTGAGGCAGTCTTTCATTGCCACTGATGCAAAGCCCTGTGGAAAATACCACACAAACTTTATTTTCTTTCCAATTTGCCTTCTGTTGTACTGGAGAATATCTGTGCGCAACATTTTGGCTATAGGTAATTCAATTTATCTGGTATGTGCTTTGCATATTTCTCATGCTGACTCTCTAATCAGCCCTGTCTAGCTTGGTATTTCCTACTTTGATGTACCTTGACCCTACTGCATATTCTGAACATTTTTCCAGGAGAGCTGACAATGTAACAGAAAAAATGCTTAAATCAACACTGAGAAGGACAACTGAAGCTCGTGTCAAATGGATAATACCACTGACTTCCAGTTTACACTGACACAGACCTGCTCTGTGCTTATCTCAAGACATAAAAAAGTTGAAGAAAAAAAAAAAAAAAGATTAAATAAATATTGTAACCAAAGGTGAACAAAGTAAAGAGCCTTCTTCCAAGGCTGAAAGAGAGAAAAGAGCAGTATCTGTGGAGTCTGGCATCCTAAATATCATAAGTTTCTGCATTTCACCAAAATGCCTATCTCTCCAGCTCAGTTGCTTTAGAAATGAGAACAAGGTGGCTGTTGCCTAGTTTAAGCTCTATGCTACAGGTCAGGATACCAGGTTGACCAAGCACCATCAGCTGGAACCTGGGAAATAAATACAAGAATTCAGACAAATGTAACTTTCAAGGTAAGGCTAGATTGTCACATACATTCATAAGCAGAAAGCAACAACAAATAAAGAACTTTGAAGTAAGTAGTATGACTGGTCAGATGCACCAGACATCACCAGACTAGGCTACATAGAAATTATTCTATTCTGCAGATTTCCACTGACCACAGGAATAATAAAAAAACCCAGTTTGTACAAGAAAAAACTGTTCTGAGCACTCTCTATTAAAAAACAAACAAACAAACAAACAAAACCCTTTCCTTTTCTCAATTATTTATTAACTGACTGAATTTAGGAGAGGATGCCAGATGGATAAAATACTGCTTTTCTCTCCCTTACCTTAACCACACATGACCCAAAGGGTTCAAAAAGAGCAAAGACTGTTTAACACTACTTCAGATAATTTATTTGCAGAAGCCTACAGACATATACCGATGCTGTGTTCACATTGAACTCCACAACTGGGAGTATATTACCCTCAGCAGTGAACAAGGATTTAACCGCATCTCAGTTTATCTTCTGCATCCAGGCTCTGCTGATGCAGATATGTTGCTCTGTGCAGAGAGTCAGGTTTACTTTCAAAATACAGTAAGGACCACAAACTTTGTACTATTACTTGCTCAGTAAAATTGCTCTCAGTAAACCAGTGCTCTTGTAACAACACATATCACTGGCACTACATTAGCAGCTGGAGAGAAAGGAGGATGTGAAAGCCATGGACTGCCTTCTGAAAGGTGATTTCTTCCATCTACAACAAATAGAATCATAGAATCATAGAATCATTAAGGTTGGAAGAGACCTCAGGGATCATCCAGTCCAACCGTACCACCACCACCTATTACCCACTAAACCACGTAAGAAGAAGAGGGGAAGTTTGCCACTGTCAAGCTAGGGAATGAACTAACTTGGTATTTTATTTCGATCTGGCACATTCCTCAGGCACATAAATTGCCCTCAGAAGTTAGAAATTATCAGAAGGGAAAAAAAAAAACAGTAACAAAAAAACCCCAAATCACGCTTTTCTGCAAACACTGCTGATTTGTCCTTGGTTTATTATGTGATGAGACAAGCATTCACTCAACATGTTACAAGTATTTGTCTGAGTCTTTAAAACCAATGCAAAGCAAGACAAACAAATAATCCTGAATAGTCTCTATAGTTGTATAAACTCAACCTGTTTACAGCTGTCAGGGATTCTAGGTAGATTTAGTATTCACACAGAGGCAAATCAGCACAGTCTAAATTCTCATGTGTTTTGTACACAGCATATAACTTTGAAGCTAAGGAACAACTTCTTGCCAAAATAAATCCTGAATGGCATCTTACAGAGCAACTATGAGCTTCAAATACTCAAAAAGAGAAAGTTGCTTTCCTACAACTCTAATGGGTTCTACTTACTCTCTGTCCTCACCCCAAGCTAATTAATGCTGTTCCAAAAGACGGACTGTTCTTCCCGTTTCTCTGAAGAGTACATATACTGCTGCTGAAAGAAAAAAAGGAAAGAAAAAAAAGGAATTCCTAAATGAAAGAAGCATCTTAAGAAGTGTCTCCCTGAGCCTTTAGGCTCTGTTCTGAACCCTTTCACATAGACCACACTGAGTGGAAAGGAGACATTGTTTTTTGAATGTTATTGCTCTTTTCTGTAAGAGCCATGAAGAACTTGGCACCAAGTTTCTGCTGCAGAGCTTTAATCTGCCTTTGGTTCTCACTTCCACCCAGTTAATTGCTTTGGCAGCAACGTATCATCTGAGCATGGTTTTTACTACCAGGTAATTACCACCTTATAATTAAAAAACTCCTCAAAATGTTTTAGTCTCTTTGGCTTTCCATCATTTGTAATTGAATCCACAGCACTGAACATTTGTCACTGAGCATTTGCCATGGGCCTTAGAGTCAACGGGACAAAGAGCTTGTATATCTGGAGATTGGAAATACAGCTGAGAATACTTCTACACAGATTTATCTTTCTGCTGGCTTCCAGCCTTTCTGGCTCCTGACTAGTGCTGCTACTGATGACTGCCTGGTGACATATTTTTCCAAGGTAATGCTACATCAGTAAAACGCTTGCAAGTAGATAAACCTGCTGAGGATTAAGCTATCCATCAAAAACATTGGTGGACTGTCAAAATTATTCTTTCTCTTCATCAATAGACCTTAAACAAGTACATCATTCTGTCACCAATCAACAGTACAATCGGATGGTGTCTGACCAGCCTGGGCTCTGTCTTGAAGAGCAATCACTCAACTGGCACAGAAGAGAAAGCCAATATTTAAATGAAGAAGAAATCAATATTTAGAATCATTTTATATTGTGACCAAACAAGAGTCTCCTCAATCACAGGAGCTGCCACTGGCTATCCATGTCTCCTATGTTTAACCAAGGAAAAAGAGCAATCAGAACATCTTAAATGCCAAAGCCACTTACATCTTGAGGCCCTTAATTCCTACCTAATAGGTAAAAAAAAAAATACATTTTTTTACATTAAATGTCACAGAGACTGATTTTCTTCTGCCCATTGAGTGTTCCAATTTCAGAAAAGAATTAGACTTGTAAACGCAGAGTCAAGTGTGGGGACCCTTAACATCGGTTGAGCCCAAATCATGTATGAGAGAACAGTCATAACAAACATCTCTCCACTCAACATTTACCATCGAAAGGTTAGCTTTATCTAGGCCACACTACTCATTTTTACAGATCCCCATCTCAGACTCTGGGTTCTGCCCAGTCATTCCACTCATGACTATGGGCTCTACTAAGCAACAAGAGTATTTACAAGCAAGATGGTTCAGCACCAAATACTGCAGTATTCAGATTGTGTCTAACTTGTTCAGGACCTGTTAGGAAGAGTTGTAGCTTTTACTGGCTCCACAAAGGTGCTTTTCCTTGCTGGGGGCATTGGAGCAATGGAAAGGTTGGACATTGCTCAGTTTTCAACCAATATAGAACTACAGCAAATCAGACCTGTTTTCAGGTAGAGGTATGGAGCTAGCCTCAAGAAGTCTAGCAAATCTGGCCTTGTTCAACAATCCCAAAGTGTCTGAAGCAGGAGACATGGTGCTGAGACTAATCCCTGGGAAAACTTTTCTTCAGGTGTGGGGTGGAAGAGAGAAGAGTAAAAAGAAAGGAGGAAGATTCATCTACACATGGATGCTTTGAAATTTATGAAGTCTGAAGAGGTTACACTAATTGTAGCTTTTATCTGAAAAGATGTGTAAAAGTGACACTCCTGACAGGAACAGAAAATTAAACACTAGTCTTACCGCCTTTGAAGTATCTGGGGAATGGGATCTTCTCGCATGTCACTTGATTTTGTTTTGATTTCCAAACAAGAAGCACAGATCTGGGATTCTTCCTCTCCTGAAACAAAGTACCACCACAACCCTTATATGCTACCATGCTAGATGGGAGAAGAAAAAATTAGTATGAATATGATCTTCATCTACTTTCCATATTTAAGGTCCAGGATATAAATATTTTAGCTAATTAATTACCTTTTTCTTTTAATAAGATCACCCTACTTCATGTGCCTTGGCAACACTCTTCATTGAGATGGACAGCAAAAGACAGTGACTTCTATATCTGCCAGCTCTACTGTATTTCAAACAAGGTGGAAAACATCTTTCACAATGCCTAAACAAAGTCAATCATATTTAGTACTTATGATAAACAAAAAAGATCTTGGTTCATAGAAGCTTCAATGTTATCAATTATACTAGAGGTTGAAATAGCTTTTTAGGCAAAGGACACTGTTTCCCATAGTTGGACGCTATGCAAATTTGTCTCTGAATAGTCCTTCCAGGTTCTAGTAGTAAAGATTGAGTATGTCAGGTTGTATAAGCAGACCTTCATCTATATTATCATTTGTTCGGCCTGCCTAAATGGAAAAGGTTGTCAGTGTGGATGAGTTTTCCTCATGTAAAAACCACTAGGCAATAGTCTCAGCAGTTATTAATCACTCGAACTCTGGTGTTTCACAGCTGATTTACATTAGCTGAGGACATGCTTCATCCTGTTCCTTATTCTGTCTATGCATGAATCCCAGTGCATGTGTGCTATCTATTCCACTGAGCTTATCAAACTGTCAGAGACTTCCAATGACGCAGAGAAAAAAATCTTCAAACAGAGAAGGTAACAGTCTGCTGAATTTCTGCAAAATAGTTTCAGACAGCAAAGGAGTGTTTATGGAAAGAGAAGAAAAAGCTGGATGCTAAGAATACCAAATTTAACTTTGATCTGTTTCACATCAAAGAACACACATATTTTAATTAGTTCTCAGGCTCAAAAATATTATTGCACTGCCAGACAGAATTAGAAACATTTAGTGTTATCAGGGAGAAACCTGGGGATTTCCACACTGGCAGAAGAGCATTGATTACAGTAAGTAGTGCACCATAGCTGACTATGGTTTTGAAAAACTTGTAATGTACTTAGTGTTCATGCCTTTCACCAGATTGAGAGCACTGCAGAATGAATTCTTATTTACTGACAACAAATCATGGCATGAGCATTCACTATGTAGGTTTTCTTACACTGCAAAATACTCCCAACTTCAGAGTAAACACATATTTATGTAACTGGGTTTTTCAGTCCTTGAATTTAGGTAGGAGGAGCAAAATACAGTGATGTGATATCTTTTTTCAGATTAGTTGAGAGAGCTCGGAAAAAAAATAAATAAAGACGCACTCTGAGACCGGGTCCCTTCATCAATCACTGCACTGAACCCCCAACCACCACGTGTTACTGTTAGTCATAAACTTCAATCTACAGGATTAGACTGCACACATTGGAATGACCTTAGAAAGGTAAACAACTTCATGCTGTCAACTTATTAGGCACAGAATAGCTAGAGGCCATCTGGGGAAATGTTTAGCTACCTTTCATAACATACCATACCTTAAAGAGTGCTCAAACTGCCTTAAAAATAATTCTGATGTTTGTCAAGAATATCCTGTTGGAAAGCTGCTTCAGAACTTCATTTATATTTTTTTTAATTTGCTCTATTAATCACGGCCAGTCCATAATAATTTGCTCCCATGCTGTCATGGTTTATTTTCTCAAATACCTCTCCCTCCTCCCTTGTATGTGCACAATGAGTACTTAGATAACCTCTTCCACCTTCATACTGTTGAACTAAGGAAATCAAACTCTTGTAGTTCCCATTTGAATGAAACACTCTCTCTCTCACTCTGATCACCTTGAAAAATCTTCAGGTGAGACCTGTTTTGAGCTTGTCGTACTTGAATTTAGCTAAGCAGTGTTATACAGAGAATTTCATACTGTTCTCATCACACTACCTACAAAAGCATTAATTCCCTGTTTCTGAGGGCATATCTGATCCCAGTCCCTGAAACTGATTAGTAATTCTGTCCAGAATAATAACATTTCTGCATAACCCACTGTTGCTTCATCTTTAACCATTTCCTTATCTTTCTTACTTTATTAGTTCTTGAATGAACCTATCCCATACTTACCAAAAGTTTCCCTGCGTAATGCATCAAAATGCTTTTTCTTTTTTAGAAAAATCAGTTATTTCTGTTTGATATAAGTTACACTTTGTAATCCCATTTTTTGTATTGAATCCCATCCTATTTTGTAGGTTTCTATGCACCTCCAATTTGTCTTTTCATCACTGCATAATTTAAACCTTTACACAAATCTGAAATCAAAGCAATGGAACTTCAGCTGCTTGTTTGAGTTGGGTTTTTTCCTTAAACATAAGTTGTATATTTCCGATTCTGATGGCTCCCAGTGGCCTCTCTCCTTGGCTTTCTTCATCAACGTCACCAACATAATTGACATTACAGGTGCATCTAAAAATTCTTAGTTGCTAAGAGAAGATTTATAACTGGTTTCAGCTACTTAACACCTCTTAAAAGTTACACAGCTGTCACTCCAATACACAGGTCTCTTAAAACTCACTCTGGAAGTTCAGAAGTTGTTAGTCCCTGCCAACAGTATGCATTTTACAGCACTAAGTGTGCCAAATGTGAGAAGGTACTCAGAACGTAAGGAATTTATACTGCAACAGAGGTACTTAAAGCCTGTTTGGAAGACCCAGGTGACTTCCTAAATTACTAGGGAATTCTGGTCCATAACAGCCTTGAATTTCATATTTCGTGTTTATTCTATTGTATTCTATTCTATTCTATAAGCTATGGGTTTTTTTCAGATAATTTTTTTTCTTAGACAATTTGGTCTAAATAACTGTGATAATATCACCTTTCTGCAATTTCTTCAAGTGGAAAAAAAATTATGCAAAACCTGTTCACGGGACTGCATGTGGATAGAATACCTCTCAAGCTATTCGAAATAGGCTAAAAATGTTAGCACAGAGGAGCAAATATATGAAGAAATTCCTAAATTAATTGCTTCAAAGTAGAAACTGGTTTCCTTCATTTATCAATATCTGAGTATTGAAAATGGCAGCTGGACTACAACAGCAATTTTATGAATCAGATATTCAAAATATCAAGTCTGATTAGTTAAGTTATTGCTATTATCTGCAATTCAGATATCTATCAGGCTGTCAGTGCTTGCATTCAGTTATAGATAGTTCACGCACAAAATTCACAGCAGGATGTGACTGCTGACTGACAGAAATATTAACATATATACATTACACTGTGAATGAATACATAGCATTTTAGGTGATTCAGTGAATCGTTAATAGTAACACTTATTTTGCACAAGCTTTCATTTTCGTCTTGGATCTATATTGGGCATACTTCATTTGAAATAAATAATATGTTTCCTCATTAAGAGAATAATTAAGGACCACAAATAGGTTTCTGTTTATGGCAGAGACGATGTTTTATGTATCCCAAAATAGAGTGCAAGCATCTGGCTGGGAGTCTCAGTACTGTTGAAGTAAAAACATCAACATGTTTTAAATGGATGGTTAAATAGAAGTTACTCAAACTGCAAAGGCAAATTACTTTAAAATAAACAGGAGTATTCTTTCATTACTGTATTACCTGATTAATGGTTTCCCATATCAAATACTCCTTAGAAAGCACACTCAGTTAGAAGATGATAAAGGTTTCCTCTTTAAAAGCATAATATGTAAAAGAGGAGCTCAAAATAAGAAAGATTTGGATTTTTTATGATTTTTTTTTTAAATAGGAAAAAATTAACAGAGGCATCCCACTCTATTCTTCCCCCATCTTATTTCTCCTGGCCATGAGGAAATGTTCTAGTATCAAGAAGAAAAAAAAAAATAAAGAGCTTATATCATACATGAAATCCATTCCTCAGTCAAGTGGTCACATCTGATGTGATTCCACCCATCAAACAGGAATTTTTCTTGGCAACTGTCAGTGCCTGTCAGACCACTGCTGTACGCTTCTGCTGTGGTGAAGTACAACCATGTTCAAACCAGCTTCCTGGAGTTCAAGCAATAAATTCCTTTAGTACTTGAAAGCCTGAAGAATTAAGCAAGCTGCTAGCTCATATGGATGATGATGTTTTTGATAGAAAGAGGAAATTTTTTCTGTTTGTTTCTCTTAATGATTAATGGATCATTACATGAGCTAAAGACAATGCAGTACTATTCAAAGTTAATTCAACAAACAATAGGACTGCAAAGAGCGCGTGGAAGAAAGATCTAACACTCCTAATATGTCTTAGAAAATTAAACTTATTGGACATATCTAGGGTGAAATTTAGTAAATATATATATATATGAACATATTTTCTCCTACCCTTTCTGCTTAGATATAGGTACTGACACACACGCACGCACACACATTAGGTAGGGTGTATAATTTTTAAAAAAAATTACTCCTAGGGCTTTTTGTTTGCATCTTAAAGTGCTATTTTTAAACTGGGGTAGAGGAGCATAAATTATGCCTCCTGTCTGAGCTTTATAAACTAGACATCATATATAATATAGACCCACAAGTTTGCAGTAACTCAAATGAGAAATCCAAACTGAAATCCAAAATAATGTCAGTCACTGATGATTTCAACCACTAGACAGAAATCTACAGTCACTTAAAGTACTGCAAACCCTCAAGATTTTACCAAGTCTCACATTATTTGGTATGGGTTTTCTAAAATAAATTAATTTAAAACCCTAAGTAAGAAAGAAATCATTTTTATTATTTTACCTTTGGAGAAAAGCTTGAAAATGTGATCTCTGATGGCTCAAACACAGAAGATAAAGAAAATATACCCTTTGAAATTCATGACATTTTCAAAGACCTGAGTCATGATTTTTGAATGTTTGAAGTTGACAGTAATTTATTTAGTGCAGCATTAAGTATAAGAAATGGCAGAATAAATAAAAAACAATTGTTTCACTGTTATCACATACACTTTTAAGGTATAATATGTGCCAGACAGTCTTGCATTTTCTGTCTTTTTGCATCGAAGAGTTTTTTTCTGTCAGCAACAAATCAAAACTTTTAACCAACTTCCTGTCTGGAGAAGTAAGGGTGGAAAGATGTAAGTGTTTCACAACCTATATACCAAATAAAAGTACTGTGATCTCACCTAATGCTGCAATAACACATGGCTGTGGACAAGGCTGAGTTGAGGCTCTGCCTGTTTCAAACCAACCTCTTTCCCCCAGTTGTCCCCATCTCACAGAGGAAGAAGGAACTTCCCTGTACTCAGGGGATGCCACTTTAGGGCACAGGATGGAAGCGCAAGGTATCACTGGGGCTTGTCCTTTTTTCCTAGCTCTTCTGAGAATGAGTTGCCTGGGCCAGTACACTGCCAGATCACCAGTGATCTTGTAGCATTTCACTGGAAAGAGATAACGCCACCAGTGATGGGTGGAATGGAGAGGTGGAAGTGAGATAGGGTTTGCTTTGAACTTCTCTGCTTCCACATTTTTATAGAAAAATCCAGAAATATATATATTTACTCCAACTCAGTGGAGAAGACGTAGGGACAGTGTGTTGCAGGTGATCCAGAGCCGGGAGAAAAGCAAGCAGCACAGAATACAAGCCTAAGACAGCGATGAGAATAAGTGCTGTAGCACCAAACCACCCAGGGAATGCATGCATTTGGGGCTGCTTTACTGTCCATCTGTAAATAGCCTCTTTACTTGCACTGTCTCAAGTCTTAGTCAAATTTCTGTAGTAGTCATGAGCCCTTCGATGGCTTTTCCTGAAGAAGCTGGAAGTATTGCCCCCTCTGCAAATACTGTCCATTTACTGATTCCTTCAGTTCCATTTTGTAGTCATTGCCAATGTATTGAGTATCATTTGTCACACCGGAACATGGTTGCAAAACAGCTGAAGCTGCAGCAAGCGAAATTAGAAGCATATGCTTTAAAAACAGTTTGAAGTCTACCTAGGCAACGCCACAAACATTTTAACCAGAATGAGATTATGCTCAAAAATGAACCCAAAAAAGGCCATGCCCATTCATTCAAGTAGGAATAAAAAGTGCAGCTTCCTGAATTATATCCACATCCATACAAAAGTAAAAAATTATGGCAGTTGTTTCTTATTAAGCTGGGGTTCTTCGTGCAAACAACTTAGTTTAAACAACATATAAATGGCTGCAAAAATGCTTCTAATTCATTCTTCTAAATTCTAGAATGTTTTGGAGATTCTGAAGAAAAGTCATTATGCTTTCGGAGGGAAATGTCCCTGTTTTTACACACATAAAAACATTATTTGGAAGTTTGGAGAATTCAGATTTTTGTTGTTTTGTTGGGGTTTTTTAATTAAGAGTAAAAATCTACAGGAACTGCAGTTTTGGGCTTCTTTCACCATCAAATGCAACTTCGAGAGTTTCCAAATTCAGCTCATAATCGAGATACCCTTGAGCCATATCTCTAACCTGCCACGAGTGCATCTCCATTAGCCCTTCAGCTCATGTCAGCCATACCCGCCCCCCCCCAACACAAAGTGAATCTCTCAGTTGGTGCTGCTTACCATATTTTGGTTCATGTTGCAGAGCAGACAAATCACAAGAATGTTGATTCTTTTCAGATTAAACGAAGTGGGAGAGTGCACCGTAAGACCAAACTGAATTCTCTCTAACCACTAAGGGACATTCAGTTCACAGGAAAAAGGCTAGTCTGAAGGAAACTTATCTGTAAAACATATTTTTTGATGATTGGGTTCTCAACACAGTGTTTCTCTACAAATTCACTTGTTGAGTTGTATCATCTATTAATGTGAAAGTAAGCCTATGAACTACACAGTCATTATCTAACTTGAGGAGGGCCCTCTAGGTTCGTTTCTAGCCAGAGAGCAGCTCTAGTCCTAAAATCAGGCATGATTATCATGAGACAGAGCAACTACATCCTGTGTTTAAAGAGCAGGGAAGAGAAGTTTTGTCTGTATTTAACTGTACTATAGATAATAAATAGTTTTTAAGAGAATAGTTTTAAGAGAAAAAATATCCGTTCAAATTCTAACAAAAAGAAGCAACCTGAAATACCACTTTTGGAGTACAAAAATAGGATTCCCATTAGTATTTTTCATTGCAAATCAATTAGGGTATAACTGGAATGAGACATAACATGCACATGTTTTCTTTTGTAACACACATGGAGGTGAGAATAGAAATGGTTAGAGGGCAGGTATTCTGAACATTCAATTGCCTTGCCAGCTTCACTTACTCACAAAGTATGAATTAGGCTGCTAAGAAAATCACAGCCTACTTTTTCTTCATAAGATCTTTAAATATTTTTGGGGTTCTGTGTGTCTTCTTCTTTTAAGTCTTAAGGTAGCATTTTCTTAGCGTTTTAAGCTTTCATCTATTTGCATGAGGTAAGACTCTTTATTCAGTCAGTTATTTATTTATTTACTTACTTATTTGTTTACTTATTTATTAAATGAAACTAGATATCATGCAATTAACGAATTCTAGGAGGTGGAATTTTACAAAATGGCAGCAAATAAAAAATTAAAGTACTGTCTGCGAGACTCATTATACAGTCACAAAGAGCAGTTGCATGCTGCGGCAGCCCAAAGCAGCCCAAGCCAAAATTTCTAAAACATGAGTTGGATGCGTTGGCTCTTACAAAACCTTTCAACACCCACTCATTTCATTCTAAAATGAAATTATATTAAAACCTTATGCAAGGTGTTCATTATTAGGACACAGTCTAAAAAAGGAACAGACTCATAGGTATCAAAAACCAGAATACTGTCAGCTGAATTGAATTTCACAACATTTATATATACATAAAAGTACAAAACTCTTCTAGCAATTATGTATATAATTTTAATAAAGGTATGCAAAAGTTAATATTTGACAAAGGATTACTTTGGTGGCTCACAATTTGAAAATATGCAATCTAGATTTGACATCTTTATGCACAGCAGCAGGAACTCTAAAAGCTGAGTGCACAGCCATGTCATTTTCATCTTTTTGCAAAGAACAGGCACCAATGTTAAAAGCTACAGCCAGCCAAATTTAAGTCTAATAACCCATCAGTGATTTTATTTGAAATTACTTCACTCCAGAAACTGGAACTTGATCTAATATAAATCGCAAGACCAAAATAATCCCACGAATTGGGAAATCTCATCTTTTTTACACTCTGTTCAACAAACACCAGGAAACCCTGGAAATCAAACATTCCCTAATTAATATAGAGAAATATTTTATTCCATAAGCAGGAAATGGGAGCTGAATAAGGAGGGATTACTGCAGGGTATTCAGCCATGACTTCCACACCTAGACAGTAGCACCCCACAGAGAGGGTGAGAGAGCTTGTTCTCATAACTGAACAAGAGACAGCGGATGAATAAAAGATTGAAAGAAAAAAATTGAAACCTTTGAAAACAGGACTATGTGAATGAGCTTGTAAGAATTCAATCACAAGGACATTGCAAAGAATGACTCTGCTGAGCAAAAAGTATGGTCTAGAGACAATTTCTTTGTCCCAAACTCTTTTTCATGCCTTCCGTTGTCCTTTTCGATTACCTGTAGTAATTAGATTAGGTTTGTTTCATTCTGTAATCACTAAAATTTTTTGTGCCCAAGAAATTTCTATCCTTCAAGTTTTTCACAAGTCTTATGACCAATCTGCTTGAATGCATAAACATTTATAGTGGCAAGTGCCTCTGAAAGTGGGAGAGTGTAAGTAGCAACTTATTGTTAGTCTTGTAATGAGAAGTACTTTTGTCTAAGAGGGACCAGTTCACCGTGGACACAACAAAGAGTTTAGCTACAGCACTACTGACACAGCTGAAAGAAATGTGAATGTCTCCATTATGACAAGAGTCAAGATGGTATTTAAAACCTTCATCCTCCATCCAAGCTCTCCATTCTCAGGACACGATACTAAACATCACCTATACAGGAGTACCTGAACTGGTCTCCATGACAGGAGGCCAAGTAGTCCAGTCATAGCACTTGGCATGCTTCTGCTTCACAGGCTGCCAGAGAATACGCAACACCCTGAGCAACACCCCCCTGTCATCACCAAGAAGCAGAGATTGCCCTCCCCCAACTACAGCGTGCTAGACGAACACTTCCCTGGGGTGGGGCAGCAGCTGTTAGAGGGTATGAAACATCTGGGTCCTGAGTCTGTCGTCAAAGCAGGATCAAAGACTGGGTGTATATAAATAGGCTGTTTCAATGGAGATCTGATACAAAGTCAAAATCTTGCCTAACACACTTCTAACACAAATAGTATCTGTGGCACCCAAAACAATAAAACTAGTGCAGCTAGGACTGAAATCCCCATTTCCAGACCCACTTTCCTCTTCTAAAGAAGTGACCTGGATTTAATTCTGGAGTTTTGGATAGTGCCCAAAAGCAAAAACGCCTCCCAGAAAATTGGGTGGCTATGCACATCCTAAGTACTGACACACAATCTTTTTAACTCATACTATTAGACACAAAAATATGAGACACTACTGCTTCCTACTGTCTCATCAAGCCATCAAAATCATCTTTGTATTATGATTCAAATGTAGTTTAGAAAACAGACCTGTAATTTGAAAAACAACTGTTTGGAAGAGGCCTTGTCACCATTCTAAAGCTAAAGCAGCACTATGACACTTCAATACTAACAGAAAAAAGTTTCTAGGAAGATACATATTGCTTTGGTTCAGATACTTTAGAGCTACCAAAGTGTCAAAACTCTTGGAATTTTCAGAGGTGCTTCTAAAATTCTTCAGAATAC
Source organism: Psophia crepitans (assembly GCA_013399095.1). Lineage (NCBI taxonomy): Eukaryota > Metazoa > Chordata > Aves > Gruiformes > Psophiidae > Psophia > Psophia crepitans. The sequence continues at coordinate 101,569 of VWZZ01002175.1, read as the reverse complement.
ATCATCTGCACCTTAAAAGGAGAGGGTTTCTTTGAGAAGATATGAGGAGGAAAAAAATCTTTTGTGGCCTTGGATGTCAACCTATGCTCAGTGTAACAGAAGTCTGCATTCTTAAAAAGGCCATACAGGATGCTTTTGGCAACATTGTAAAGGAGAAGAAAAGGTTCTGGTAAACATGTTGAGTAATTATTCAATGGTCAGGCAGTTGTTGAAAGAGGTGTACCAGAGTTAAAAGGTATTTTTCTGACAAATATATATATTTCTTGTAAAAATTGAACTCAATTTAAAGTCACTTAAAATTGCAGCTTAAGGGCCCCAGGATATTTCAGCTATGGTCTCTTACAAAGTACGATGAGGCAGCTTCCACGGTTCCACTGTTTGAATTAGCAAGAAAACAAACTGCACAACTCAGAGACAATTCATGCAAAGTTTCTGTGTGTCTATTGCAGCTAGATTATTTTCTTACACTTTTCACTATGTATAGCTTTTGCAGTAGATTTCTAACTCCTACTCAAGGATTTTACAGATGCTTCCAATATGGCCTTCCATTTTTCTAACTTCAATTTCTTGTAAAACTTTATGGCTCTGTATGGAATGTATGGAATCTGCTGCCTGTGTAGGCTGCAAGCAATTGCTTAGTGGTGTTTTTTTAAATTGCTTTTTGCAAATAATCAGTGAATAAAAAGGTTGTGACTTTTTAATACCCTAGCAATAGGGTTAATGAACTTCAGAGAGTTGCCAGTCCTCTGTTGGCCTGTGCTGCCAGACGAGGTGAGTTCTGATAGTTCCCACCCAGGAGCACTGAACATCTCTCTCTATCACAGCCAAACTTTGAAAGGGCCACAGGATTGTTTTGGTTTCCAAGTTTAGAATGAAGGCAAACCCTAGTAAAGCAGTTAGCTTGGGGCATGTCTTGTGTATGTTTAAAAATACTGTTTATTGACAGATCCCAGAAGGAAACTATGTTTGCTGTCAAGTGTCTTGGGCAAGTGGTGTTAAAAATGACATAGACCAGACAGTTTGGTAAATCATGTTCAACTGTAAGAGAAAAGTTGCTGTATGTAAATGATGAAGTGGTACTACTTGAAATATTAACATACTTTACTTTCAAGGAGATTAAAGAAGTAATTACTGACTTTGAAAATGGCAAGGGTAGAGTGAGTCCACCAGAGGATGCGTTCTGCCTGCTCTTTGAACATTTTTAAGAAGTAGTGATAGGTGATGCAGAATTTCTGACCCAATAGCAAACATTAAAATTGCTAGAAAAATCACTTTAAACTATCTATTAAAGTAGTAAATTAACATAGACACCGTCTAAAGTGACTCGATAATATTAAAAAGCAAGATAAATATATTCATATACAACTCATTAGTTCCAAGGATTACAGCTTATTAAAAGTCTTGCTGTGAACCATTTTTACTTCATCAGAAATGCCGATGAAAAAAATACATTTTCTAGATATAAGTGTTATTAGGAAAGTATTCATACTGAATTTCTGATTAGAAAGAAAGATGCGCAGAGCCCAGGCACTTTTATTCTGCTGTTCTAAACTGGAAAAAGTAGATATATCTGGATTTCATAATGTAGGTAAGTGCCCCTAGCCATAGGTGATGAAAATTATCTGACTACATATTCAAAGCTGTATGCTATCTACAAAGAGTTGAACAGCAACAAATACCTGCCCTTAAACATAGCAGTTAAAATTCTACCCTGGGATGTGAGAAACCCTGTTCCAAATCATACAGAGCCAACCTGCCTTCACCAGCCTTTCCTTCTAACAATAGGCTGTCATAGTCATTTTAATTTCCTTATTTAATGAGCTTAACTTCATAAAGAACTTCTCAGGTAGAGCAGAGAATTAACAAAACATGTAAAGGACAGCCTTAGATATTTGATCCTCACTATATTGCATGCTTGCTGATAAATTCCATTCCCTAATGTAAACTGCAACAGACATGTTTAGAAATTGTTAGATTCAGGAAAGGATAACACCAGTCGTTGTAAGAAATTAAGAACCAGGGAAAGAATGGCTTCTTGTTGGACCCTGGATGCCTTTTGGAAGCCTGACACTCGTCCATGTACATTACCAGTATGACATTAAAGAGGCATGTATGACAGTATTGTCATCTTTAAACATTTCAGAGCATATATTTCATGGATTGTTAAAATTAAGCAGAAATGTCAGATAACAGGATTTCTCAAAAGCTATTCCATAATTAGCTATTGTCCTCTACCATCAGCGGAGGGCAATCAGCTGAATCAGTACCAGCAACTGCATTGATCCTGACATGTGTATATCTGTTCAGTTTATTCCATGCATATTGTTTCACTGAAACCCGTTTTAGGACTGTTCAGTGTACTGGACATCACCCCTGGTTTAACAAAACAGGAATACTTGGCAACATATTCAGTTCATGGATTCTGGGACAATCTGATATCTATTGTCATCAGATGTCAACTACTGCCTTTTATTTCATTTGTAAAAAATAGATAATGAAAACACTAAACCTACCAAAATTGAACAAATACATGAAGGAAAGAGAAAAAAGAAAAATTTTAAATTCACAACAAACCATTTCATCTATTGTTTCCAGCCAGTTTTCTCTCCTACCACTTGGCAATTTTTACTGCAGAAGTCTTTTAATTAAATACAGGCTTCAGTTTGCAGGGATGTGTTTGTGAACTGGTCACTTGAGAGAGGCATTGGATTTCTAAACAAGACTGAAGAGAAAATATAGTGTTCTGGTGAGTAGCCCTGGTTTTAATCAAATAGATCTTTAGATCTTTATCAGAAGCTAAAAAACTTGAGTAACTTTTCAACCAACTATTTTTCTGGAATTTATACAGCAGGGATTTAACTGTTCCAAAACAAATCAAGAGAGGCATTTCTTCCTGTTAAACTCACCATATAAATGCCACATATACTCAATATTCAACAGGAGCAATACACCTACCACTTGCCAAGGTCTCCATGTGCTACATTAGGCTCTCAGAAAGGTCCAATTTTAGACATTAGCTCATCTGTATAATGATGGGAGCAGAGCAATCTTTCCTTGGAGCATTCATTTTCAAATTCAAGTACTTGGGACATGTCTTGGAAGACATAATGTGCTACCACAAAATTTCAGAGTAGAGACATCTTTCAATTCTTCTCTTTCATTTCTAGTGAGACCACTCATTGCAACCACTCGCAAAGGAAGCTGGATGGGGGGATGAGGGGCACCCACCTGCACATCAGCCTTGCAAGTTGATCACATTTCCAAATCAACACAGTTTACCTTTTCAATATTAATCATTTTGTGTCCTTAGCCAAAATGATGCTGTAGTCAGAAAGAAAACGTTGTTTAAGAGTAGCATTGCTGCAGCTGTGATCGTTCAAGATTATAATTTATGTTATTTGACAGGACAAGAGGGAATGGCCTCAAGTTGTATCAGGGCAAGTTTAGGTTGGATATTAGGAAAAACTTCTTCACGGAAAGAGTAGTGAGGCACTGGAATGGACTGCCCAGAGAGGTCCCTGAATGGCCGTCCCTGGAGACATTAAAAAAAATGTGTAGACGTGGCACTCCAGGACATGGTCTAGCAGGCATGGTGGTGTTAGGTTGATGGTTGGACTTGATGATCTCGGAGGTCCTTTCCAACCTTAGTGATTCTATGATTCTATGATAAACCAGACCAAGTATGTAGGGAGAGATAGCATCTTTCATAGATTAGCTGGCCTGCCCTTTGGTCTTTGGGCCTTTGTGACTGCACATTTCTCTGTAATCACAAGTGAAATAGAATTTGTCTGTTTACTTGTTTTTGAGAAAAGCTGAAATTCTCAAGTAATTCGTATCTGAGAAAAAAAGATAACCTTTCAGCTAAAAATTATAGTAGCATAATATAGCTTTCATGCTAAGCAATTATTTCCATTGACTGTGATTTTGTCACATACCAAAATCTACTAAGTTCAAGAATAAACAATAGATTTGTAAGGTTTGGGGGTGGGTTTTGGTGGGGTTTTTTGGTTTGATTTGGTTTCCTTTTTGTTGTTGTTTGGGGGGTTTTTAATTATTGTTTTTGTACACGTACAATCATACCTACTTCTGCAACAGCAAGGACCAGGCGTGAAATTAGAGCTGGGATTGTTTTCCCAAGTCAGTTCCTTGGAGATGTCCAGGTATAGCTGGTGAATATGAATTAAGATCTTCAGTCTCCATCTACTACTGCTGAGATTCTGACAGCTTCTATATGAAAGTAAGTTTGTGTACTTCAGAGAATACATAATACTCTGGGCCAATAAATCTTCCTTCTCTCAGGTTTGGGAGACAGTGAAAAGAGAATTTTTTTCAAATCTAAATAGTAAAATTCAGCTGTCTATCACAAATATCCACCTCAAGTTTCCAATGAGGCTTTTAGATGGATTTTTTTTATGCCCAATGGAAATGAAATAAGAAAATATGCTATAGAAACAGTTGTTGTTGAAATTAGTCTCCCCTTCCTACATGAAAGTAGGATGAGAAAAGAAGTGCAAAAGCCTCTCTAACCTGTTGGTGTTGAAGATATCTCTTGAAGCAGAGCTGGTGCACAGACAAACATTCAAATTTCTCAGATCATGGTGAGAAGTGCTAACAATGTGAACTCAATGATGGAATAAAAATGAAAGATGGAAGTGCAGAGCATTATCCCTAGCAATATTTATATATTTTGCTTGGGGGGCTGGGGAGGAAGTCAGTGAGTAAAATGCAGCAGTAATTTTGGGAGTAGAAACTACAATTCGGGAGTATGTACTTACAGTGAAATCACAGTTATATTGCTGAGCTTCTCAGGCATTTTCTTTTCATAATTTTTCTACCCTACATGTGCAGAAAAAGTAATTCTCAACACGATCTCCTATACTCAAACATGTTTTTCTACTTCCTGGGAAAATGTTCTTACTAGTAAGTAGTATGTAAAAATGCAAACAACCCTACACTATCCAATTTGCAAAAGAAAAGAGTTTTTCCAGCAGAATAACTAATGGGATTGAGGTGCAAGCTCTTAGTCATGTTTGGATACCATTCTCATGCTGGCCAGCAGATCATTAAGGCCTGAACACCCTACCTTTTTTTTCAACATCACTGTAGAGCTCAGTCTGGTTGAGCAGACATCTGATGACACTTGAAATGCCCAAGAATATTCCACGGGGACTTCAGCTATCATTCCAGGACAAGCAGGTGTTTGGGTGCACAGAAGCCAAATGTCATGTCCACCAGTTGGTACCTTAGTTACCTTACAGCTATGTTAGGTTAGCCACTCTCAGCTGGCTGTTTGGTGGAAATGCCAGTCACTGGGTCCTCACACGAGCCAGGCACTATGCCTAGCGTGCAGGCAGCTAGTTGTGATTTATGTATTGCATTTGTAAGCATGCAAACATAGAAATGAGGTATTAAGCACTGAGGATCAACATGTCCAGTCCATTGTGTAGATCTCAATTTCAGTACATAAGAATAAGAGATGTCTGCACTGGGGACCCCTTATAAGTGTTTTCTGTGAGACTCTAAGAACACATGAGCATTTCTGATTTTTAAATAACTTTGTTCCATATCTGCATAAACAAATTTACAGGTCAGTAACAGGACTATTAAGAATTATTTAGAAATAGATTATTTGAAATCTAAGAACAAATGTAATTAAACATTCTTATAGTCTATATCAATGCATCCTGACTTAGTCTTGAAATTTCTAAGTTGTCTGATTATTTCATTGGACTTCTCATATTTTATGCAAAGGTGATAGAGAAGGAAGGCCCTCTCCTGCCTAAGCTATTTTTTCCTATTGTAAGCAAAGACAGAAGGTATGTAAAATTTCCAGGAAAAGATAGAAACCTCTCGTGCTCAATTAAAAATTCAGTATCTAAATCAGAACACTTAAAGTATTTGTTTCCATAAATTCAGAACTTTAAACTTGCTTTTGACTTAAACAAAATATATTATTTGTATTGTGCTACAGTGTAATGCTAGCAAAGTGAACTGGGCTAGCCAGTTGGGCTAGCCACAGTACAAAAAAACCCCAAAACTAACAAAATAAGACAGTTCTAATCCAAAATTACAATGTATACATAAGACACAAGACAGGCAAAAGACAAAAGGTGCAATGAGACAATATCGGTCATTATGATAATTAGTGTTCCTAGCACAACAGCTGCTTAACTTTGAGCTCACTTCAAATTTCCCTTTCATATTACCTCAATGATGCTATGAAATAGTTCTCATGAGTTATATAGGCCTTATTTTTAAAATATCTTTCTGTAGATCAGTTGAAAGAAAAATGGTCTTCTAGTCTCATATGGTCTCAACTTCAATACTCCATAAACTTATTTTTTAACAAAGGCACTTATCTTTGTTTTGATTTTGTCTGCTTTTGTGTAGGACAAAATTATGAATTTTATTTCCCATATCACTATAAAAGAGCACTGATTCAGTTTCAGCACTGATTATGAATTGTCTGAATCCATCAATGCCTTAAAACAGATAACTAAAGGAGATAAAAACATAAGCCATATACAGCTTGCTGTGATTTGCTTTCTAATATTTAAAAAAAATTCTGGAGATAAATTCTTGTACCTAAATTAACTGTCAAACCTGATTAGCATTTCAGTTTCCTAGGAGAAAAGTGCTACTTAGAGTAACACAATTCTCTTCATGACACTAAATGTACTGAAGTGACAATAGAACAAGAAACCCTTGGGCCAAAACCATACAAAAATGAAATTAAAATATTAACAAAAAAATGAAGCTTAAAATCTCTTGCATCTTTCAACAACTGCACAATATAAATACAAAGCAAGATTTAGGAAAAAAAAAAACCACAACAGCAAAAAGAACAAGTTAATTTGTCAATATGACACAAGTATTTCCAGGTTAGAGCTGGTAGGAGAATTACCAGGTGTAATATTCTGAAGTAGTTTAAATTTATTTTTTTTTTAAAGAATGTCTTGTCAAAATAGAGGACATTTTGTGAATGAGAATGCAGCATTTTTTTCTAACCAAATAAGATTGCACATCTTGCAAGGAAAGCATTTTAAAGTAAGAGGTTACATTTGATTTATAGAGTATTACAGGTACACTCTCCCAAGTAGTCACCATCTTTAGGTATGTATTTCAGTCTGGTGCTTCCTTTTTCATTTAAAATACACATACAGAGATGGAAAGAACAAAACTGAATAAATGAGCTCCGTGTATGAAACCTGGTACTATGAAGGGATTTCTATCACCCTGCACTGTACTGTTTTTGACAACTTCTGTCTGCACTGAAAATTGGGTTCTAGTCCCTCCATGGACTCTTGAGCTGATCGTTCAAAGTTTAATCATAGGCAAAATAGCTTTCCACAGACCTTCTGAGTCAGTCTCTGACCAGCCAGAGGCTATGCAGAAGGTATCTGAATCAATAATTCCTGATGACCTTCAATTTTTCCAGAAGAATAATCATATTATCATGTTACTGGGAAGTTTTCTCCTTCTGCCAAATAAACTTCCTCATCTTCCCCTAGGCCCTATCTAGACTACCCTCTTCCTTCCTCACCCACTCAATTTGTTCCTTTACTGCTGTCAGGTTTTCCTGGCTCTTCAGCTTCCTCTGCAAAATTCAGCTGTTTCCTTCTCTCCTTCGCACCACTAAAATTTGCTGGCTCTAATTTTATCAGCCAGCTACCTTACCAAAATTAAAGTGAAGAGTGTTAGCAAATTTTGAGAAAAATCTGGTCTGAAATGACCTCACCCATGTGCCAGGCAGTAAGCATTTTAATGTGTGGTAAGCAGCTATGAAAATAATGCTGATTCTGTGCTTGCGTTCTACCTTGATTTCTCGTTATATTTACCTCATAAAATCTCATGGGATTACTTTGCTCTGTAGGAAAAGGTTCCTGTTTGAATGATAATTCCAAAGACAAAAATCCAGGTGGGTGTCACTGATTTTGTGGTGGTTGTTGATGGATGTTTTGTGATGGATGTGTATGGTTTCATGGAAAACTGGGAGGGGTTACAACTTTTGTGTGAGTACTGAAGATTTTCTACATATTTTGTAACTGCATAGGTTTTTACACATTGCCTTACAGCCAGAAAAGGTCACAGGTATTTGGATCATGACTGCGCGAACTGCAACCGGTACGTAAATTTGGGTAACAACTTATAATGGTGCTAACAGATGTATTCAATGGAACTTCTCTCGAACTGCAGATTTACATATTTAGGGTTATTTTGGCTACAGTTCTGACATTGCAATTCCAAGTATCCGCTGCTTTGCATGGAGGTCTTTGCACATTATCTGATATAGGCTGAAACATTAGCTTTAGTAATAAGACATCCAGAGTTTGTCAAGGAGCTGTGAAGTTTGATTTGGCTCCCATGGTTCTATTCCTAATCGAGCAAGCTCTCCAGCTGCTCAAGAGATGCCAGTCAAGATGCTCTCCAGCTAACCATGCAGTTGTCTCCTCTAACATCTCCTGCTGCTTTGTACAGCCCGCATATCTTGCTACTGTCTCTTTTGCTAAGGTATGTATGAAAATTATTATCCCTGAAACTCAGCAAATTCATCTGCAGTCATAAAGGTGTATTTAATAAAAACTTTAGGTCATCTCCATTGCAGAACCTCTCTAACCCTTGCATTCTGCTTAATGTTCTACTCTAATGTATTCAAGTCCAGCAGCAGAAAATGAAATGAAGGCCCTAGTATTTTATTAGACACTTAGCAGTAGATGAAAACACCAAAAAATAAACTCTTAACAGTAGGAAAACATTTTGTCTTGAGAAAAGAAGAGAATAGACACTTCAAAAACTCATTTAATTCTTTATTCTAGTGCACACTATATTGAAGGATTGAGCGGTTTTTTCCTCAGCCTCTCATAAAATTTTATTGTTTGGGTTTGGGTTTTTTTCCAAAAATCTTCTTGGAATCTCATTTCAGTCACACCATTTTTTTAGCAATTGATTCAGTCAAAAGCAGAACTGAAGAAAAATTAACTTCAGATTTCAGTGCAGACACAATTTAAGTATAGAAGACTAGGTGTTTTCTTTTTCCAAAGTCTGATATGGTCTAGTATGGAAACATTTAAATCATATGAATATCATACCCACATAGGCAGGTAGAAAGGCAAATTACATTTTGAAAATTTGGACTCAATTTTTCCTTTGTAAAGAAAACTTAGAGAATACTTCGCAATACTGTAGCTTGGGAAATAAGTAATCTGAGTACTAGATCCCTGTGAAGATGGGATTTTGGTCTATAATTTCAGACTGAATTATTGCTTTTTGTTATTCTATATAGAGAGGTGATGACTTTGTCTCCCATTTCAAATTAATTTTAGAGGGAAAATTAGTTACTAGTAAATGCTATATTTGAGATATGGAAAGTGTGTTCATGAAACAACTGCCAATATATCAAAATCTCATCATAGCAACACACAAAATGTCTGCTCTTCCCACAAGTTCATGTATACTTCTTGCAGCCTATAAAAGAGCTGATACCTTTAAAATGTGGTACTTCATATCAACACATTTATTTAAAATTACTTTGCCTCTTGGCTTTGAAATTCAAACAATTACAACATTTCTGACAGTCACAGCTTATGTTTGTGGATTACATTTTGTCAGTGGTACTTACATCTATACTACCGTTAAACAACATCAGCTCAAAAGAGCAAAGCAGACATCACAGTAAGCCTTAACAATTAAGGGACATAAAAGAGAAAAAAAAAGCAAACCTCAATGAGTCATAATTCCACAAAATATTAGGGGTCACTTATGTCTCAGTGACTTGTTTTTCAGCAAATTATTCAGGACAGCAGAATTCTGAAAGGTGCTTCTCACAGTAGATCCAGATAAATTTCCAAACTAGATGGGCAAGCACAATGGCATCTGCAATGCCCCTTGCTCTTTTTCTTCTACTGTCAAGTAATGCTTTAAATATAGCAAGGTCAATATCTCACTGCCAATTCTTTCCAATGTTGCAACTGCACCCAGAGAAGTTTATGGGTCAAATAGATGAAAAGATTTATTAAAGCCCATTTAGATCTGTGACTACAGGTAGCAAAACAAATAACCAATGCAATGCCCTCAAATGTGGTCATTCAGCAGATGAGACAAGAATATAATCTCATTGCTGGTCAAGGGGCCTAGCCATACATATCAATGTGTCATGAATCTGGAGTACAGTTCCCTCTGTGGGACAAATTGCTTTTGTGGGTTTATGCTTAGTCTGACACATAGAAGCTTAACCTCACAACTTCAGCTGAAATTTCACAGTAGGGGTTAGGGGCGTCTACAGACAATTTCATTCTTCAGCCTTCTTCCTGATAATTATAGTATCAACGATATGCATGAACACAAAACAGTTGTTCCCTAATGAATCTCCAAGTGTCCTAAGGTGTTATATATTTACTGTTTTGTTCAAATAAGCAAATTCCTTTTTTTTAAAAAAAAAAAAAAAAGTTTAGATTTTTGTAAAGGTATCCCTATCAGCACTCATTTATCCAACATGTCAGACCCTACAAACAGAGAACAGCCCAGCCTGAACATCTGGAAAACCTATGCTTGGGAAATTTCCTTCCTGGCAGTAGTAGCTGATATTTCTCTCGCTGTATGTCCTCTCTGAAAAGTCTGGGAAATATCACTGATTTTGTTGCATTCAGTTCACATTTACTACCTTGAGGACTGCGACTACACACTTTTAAATGCAAGCTATTGTCTGCTCAGGCTTGGCTAAGTACATGCATTAATTTGATCCGGGTATTTTCAATTATTTTTATAAATAATGCCAAGTTTAAATAAATAAGAGAGAAGAAGGTATGAATCTGTGAACTATAATAAGCTTAATCTCATAGGGTACACCATAGATGGGGTTTTGGGCAACCTGGTCTAGTGGAGAGTGTCCCTGCCCATGGCAGGGGGATTGGAACTAAATGATCCTTGTGATCCCTTCCAACCCAAACCATTCTGTGATTCTGTGATCAAAAATGAACCTTGCAGCATTAAAACATCAGTAATTTTTATCTACAGCAATGAATGCAAAGATGAAGATACAGGGTTGAGAATGTCCTCTCAGGTACAGCTGAGCATCACTAGGTCAAGGGGAGTTCTCTCCAGCTGTATGGGATCAGGTTGGAAGCTGTCTTTTGAGTATCCTGGCCTAAACTATCTGTTCACTGATCAAAATGTCAGTTAGAAACCCTTTCTTGCTCCATTCCATCAAGCAATGCTTCGGCACAGGTGTGCAATCCCAGCAGCTTAGGAAGCAGTGATTATATGGGCAAGAATCTTGCTACAGTTCCCACTGGTTTTTTAACCAACTCCAGTTTCCAGATCAGAGACGTAAACTTTCAACATAAGTAGGCATTAAGTTAAATGAATGAGTATGTATTATCTCAACTGTGATGCCAATACTTTACATTTGCTTCTATCTGTCTGCAGCTCAGTAGCTCTCAACTACACTAGTTGAAACTGGCTTCTGGAGCTGAATTGTATTTGCAAAGTCAATAGACCACTCATCAGTTTCTCAGATTGAAAAAAAAATAGCCCAAGTCAGGAAGAATTCTGCAACCAATTGATTATTTTTTTTAAATCTGATCAAGTGCTTGGTAGTCTAGAAAACAGACTTCATAGATCAAGACTTTCCAATTAACATTATGTTCTCTTGAATAAAATATGGTTTGTATCCACAAGCACAGAAGCTAATATAGGCATCTCAGTGGCAGGCTGAAAAATTAAGACAGTTTTAGAAGATAATTATACTTATTTCTCCCTTTACTTTACAAAGTAATCAAGAATGTACAGATTGTATTTTCAAAGACATTATATGCCATGCTAGCTAGATTAAAAGAGGTTTCTGCTGTTACAGAATTATTTATCTACTCATTTAAGGCAAATATTGATTGAAGAATAACTACTCTGTTTTTAACTTTGTTTTATAGCCACATATTCAGTGAACAATTATGTACACTGAATTACAAAATATTACATGAAACGGTGAAGCCCAAGGACTGAGTTACTATGCAGTATAAAGTTATGCTTAGCTTTAAGAGGTTACTTAATGTTTACCGAAATATTTGCATTGCCCCAAATCAGGATGCTGATTAAACTCTTACCAGAGGTATACTGAAGAGTTTTCAAGGAAAAAAAATCTCATTAAGCAGTTATAGACCACTACTTAGTACAAGGTATATCTTCTAACTGAGGCTTCCATATTTTGGAATAGTACAAATAACTATAACAGGATGCTAGAATAAGAAATAAATCCAAGTAATTGTGTTACCTCCTCTTCAATTTGCTTCTTAATTATATGAACAGCTTTTCTTATTTTCTTACCTCTCCTTTAGCAGAAATTCCAAGATGGTCCTTCAGAGGAAACTTGTGAAGGATGGAGTATGTTTCAGTTGCCCTCACCTACTACAGCTACTAGATAAGATACCCTGTTGGATGCCATAAAGTCAATGAATCTTAAAATATCACCATGGACATTATTAGAATAATAGTTACTTCCAGCTGTTTCAAATAAAACTTTGTGTTGAGTCACAACTATGCTACTGCTTGCACGGCCAGTTCTATGAAAACAGAAGCCAAACAATTCACAAAGGAAAATGAGAGCTGGGTTTATTTTAACAATTATAATGCAACTGCTGCAGATTTAGTTCTATCCTTCCACATTTGTATGCGTACATGTTTTACATATCTTTATATACAAAGCAAACATATTCCATTTCTTCATCAAAGACAGATGTTCAGTGTTGAATATGAATGAAATAGGAAGCAACAGAGTGATGGAATAGCATTTCTTTTAGAAAGAGAATCTTGGATAGTTTTTGTTTGTATAGATATGTCATCTGTAAAATATCTGCCATAAATATTCTCACAATTAAACTTAGCTGCAGGACTGAAAGAATCCTTCATTAAGGGAGTAAGTCTTAAAAGTACATTTAGCGTTTAATTTTTAATTTTAAAAACTGCGTGACTTCTTTTCCCAAGCCACTGAGAAAAGCATCTGCATACTTTGAGAATATATTTCTATACATATTTTTGGTCATGTCTACAGTGCTTTTGCCTTTCACTTAATCAGTCAGAAGTTCCCCAGATTTTCCCACATTTCTCCAGATCTCTGGAACCCTTCTTAAAAACTGATGTCAGGAAGCCCAATTTCAAGGTTTATTGGTAGTGAAGGAAATTTAAAAGAGATTGCATATCAGAATGAGTTGTTCAATGAGGTCCTGTAGAATTCTTAAGTGGGCACCACCTCAGCCTGCCAGTTTGTTCTTGTTCCTATTGCCAGTTTGGTCTGTCTGTTGTGCATTTTGAGGCACATACTCTGATGGATTGCCTATGGGGAGAAGTTCCAGCAAACTCAGGCTCCTCCACAGATGGATGCCAAAAAATCACCTAATTTTCTTGTTATAACTTATCTTCTCTGAACTCCTCTTTTGGTCCCTAAAGGCTTTCTTGAAAGCATCTTGCTACTACCGCATCTGTAAAAGGGATTTATTACTAGTTTTTATGCTTCTCATAAGTGACTCCTCAAACTTCTTTTGGCATGTCTTATTATATATTTACATTTAATCTGTCAAGGCTCATGATATTTGCTGCTTTCTCAATTTGGACATAACTTCAGCTTTTTAGGGGTTCCTTTACACTGTGTTGTACTTTTAACACAAATATGTTCTGTTCTCTTGAAGTCACACTTTGAAACACCTAAAATTAAATTCTAACAAGTAATGTTTCACTGTCAAAGAGGAGTCACGGTGTTTACACTCCAGCATAAGAAAGAAATTTCCTTATGACCCAGAAGTTTTTTTATATGTAAAAATAAGAATTTCATCTAAGTAATGCAATATTGTTAGAGAGATTATTTTCCAGCAAATACATTTCTTCGCAGCATGGGGAGCCTAAGTAAGTGTGGCCTGAAAGACAACCAGAGTACTAATACTGCAAAAGTCCAAAGAGGTGGAGGTACAGTTCGACAGGCAGATGAGTACGAGCTAGGTACCAGGACAAGACTCCTAATTCACCATGACAGAAAAATCTCAGGTCTAGCACCCTGAGAGGGTGTAACGACGCTGGGTGAGACCATTCAGAGTGCTCCAGTGGTGACCAGTGCAAGAGAGCTCAGAGCCTATCCACTAAAAACCCTTACAGTTACCACAACAGAACTGTGTCATGACCCAGATCTGTCGGTGGTGCATCTGGAGGGACCGGCTAGGAGAGGGATGAGCCTACAGCAATGGGAACTGGATGGCATGAGTGGGACAGCTCCTTCCATTCCTGTGCTCACAGAGTAGAGTTCCCAGAGAGCAACAACACCCTGGACATGCCTCTTCATATCCTGTCGTGCCTAAACTAGGCTCAGAAAAGAAAGGAGAAAGAGCCAAGTTCTCTACCTTTAAACAGGTTGAGAATTCATAAGCCAGATATGTAGACAGAGACAGACAGATGATAATTTTTACCCTTCATGCCTTCTTTTCTTGTGTATCACTGAAGCAATGAAGAAAACTGCAAAGAATCCAGCTATTTATGTTTACCTGGTCTTTTCCAGGATTTTAAACCTGAAGTTCATTAGACGTTACTTGAATGCCACAAAGAAGTGGCTGACCATACCAACAGTCTCTCCTCTTTTACGTACAGCCTAAATCAGAGTTATCACAGACTCAAGTATTGGAAGTAACTTTTTTTTTTCAAATTAATGCAGCAAGTCATTGCACTGTAATTTACTCTGCCATTATCTAGTCATCAAACTCCAAATTTCTCTCTTCCTTGGAATATTCCAGACATATCTGAGTATTAACACAATCCTGCTTTATATTGCAATAATTAACAAGGACTGTATACATTGACCACTTATATATTATGAAAAGGAAGTTTTAGATATAAGCATGCTTAATGTTCCAGAAGTTATGAGAACATCTATTGAAAGGATTTGTTTCTGTACTACCCACCAGACAGACCACGGAGACACAGTTGGGATGCTATGACTTTTAATGTGAAGAAAACATAAATGAATAAATAAAATATTATCACATTTGTTTTGTTAAAGAAGGCATAAGTCAGGAATTTAATTTTTTCCTTCAGACTAGAAAATTATAAATAGAAAAGCAAAAAGTTTAACCTAAAGTAACAGCCACTGAAATGCAATTTAAAGTCAAGTTACAATGATGGGAAAAGAAAAGTAATTCTACTGGCAAAGTCACGGTTTTAAATTGCCTACAGCAGCTGCTACCGCTTTGCAATACTTTTGTTTTTCATTAAATGAGGACTGGAGGAAATATGCATGGATTTTAAAACTAAGTTCAACATGTCATCAAACCTTGTAAAAACGATTTAAGTTTTAACTCTTCTGATTTAGCATTGTTTACTCTTTTGATTTAATATCATTTGTCCTTGTCTTAGATATGCAGAAATATGCTGATCTGAAAACAGGTACCTATTTGTAAGTGGGACTGTTATTCTAGGAAAGAGCTCTGGTGACAGGGCTGCTCCACTGAACGTGGTCACTGCTGGCTGCGCTCTTGCCCCTCCAGCTGATCAGAAGTCCTGGCTGTTGCTGCATTGGTCTGCCTTCCTCGCTCGCTCTTCCTAAAGGGAGGATACAGTCTCAGAAAATGTAATCAGTAGGCACATCCAAACAGCTGAAGGAAGCTAGTTTAGTTTCTGAGGGCTTTCCCCACCTGTCTTCAGAAGCCTGTCACTGTTATAGAAGCAAAGTGTGAGAACCTGGGGAAGTGTTAATGTTGGCCATTCGCAGTAATGATGAAAGTCCCTCTGGCACCTTGCTTTCTTCTCTGTTCCAGAGTAGTATGCTGATAACTTCTTTTTGTGTTTTATTTACTGATAGAGAGATACTCCTAGGGAAGTTGGGTGCAACAAACCAGGAATAAATAGAAACAACAGGCAGGATGCTGTTTTTCACTGCATAGCTTACTGATTATTTTTATGAGCTCTAATGTTAGGCTGTCCAGAGCAGGTATTTGAAATTTGCACGTGCTAAGGTCACGACTACACCCCTTCCCATGTTCAGGTACATATTTGTGCCTCTTTGGGATATGGTACTTCACCCATGTGAAACAGCAGAGATGATGGCTATGCCCAAAACCCAGCACCTTTGCAGAAGGATCACTCCATCCTTACAGGATGTGTCCTGCCATGGGTTTGGCAGCAGCTGCTGCTTCTTCCTGGTATTTCCATGCCCCACTACTGTAGCCAAAACATCCACACCAAAGCTTTCCAAAAGATAATTAAGCAAAGAAAAGGTTTCCAGTGTAAATTTCATTTAATGTATGTCTTATTTACACTGTTTTGGCATAGAAAAAACATTTCTAGCGAATAAAATATTGATTTTTATATGTTTTCACAGTCAAAGAACTACTACATCAGTTATTTCTGGAACCTTATTTGTTAGGCACATCTACCTTTTGCTGCACATGATGTGGGAGTTGCATATACAATTCCGCTTCATATTCAATGTGCTCCTCAAAGGAGTTTTGGTCATATGAAGTCATATAATGCAAGCACATTGGTTAGATAAATATTTAAGAGTATTTTCCTGTTGTTTCTGCCCTGTTAACATGATTTTCATTTGTGTAATTTTATGAGAATGAACAGGGAAAAATGAAGTGACTTCACACTGACATGTATATTAGGCAAGGGTTGGACCTTTTAGATGCCCAGCTCCTTCAAAAGATTGCATGAAGTTACTCAACTGATACTGGGCAATTATGGGATAATCTCCTAGTTGCTTATAGCAAAAAATTAAATTAAACCCCAGAAGCTTTAAAGAAAAAAATGAAAACCTGACATGGATTATTACTGTATTCAATCTCACTTTTTCTAAGAGCTTCATCTAATGACTTTTTAATGTGTGAGGATGGCACAAAGGCAGCGATGAAGTTATTGCAAAGCGACTGCTGTCGTGTGGGAGGCGGATGCAGTATCTCTGGCACAGATGTAACAAGACGACATTTCCCTTGGTGCCCTGGAGGCATAGTAACTCAGTCTTCATGCCTCTCTGTAGCACTACCTGAGCACGTCAGCTTTTTATCTGCATTCTTCAAGACTGCTTGGTGAAGCAAAAATTCATATTTCATAGGCATATTTGTGAGCAAGCAAACCCTTTCACTGATACAGAGCTCCAAAGATTTGGATATTCAGAAGGATAATCCTCTCAAGCCATTTTTCCCCCCAAGGGTGTTAAAATACAATACCGACATACTAAAAGCTCAGAACACCCCTCAAGTACAAATGTAGCCACTTTCTAAATTTTATTATAAACAGAAAGATAGGCATGTGGTCTACTATAAAATGGCTTAATTACATGGAAATCACCTACTCAAATCGAAAGATCTGTGACTAGATTTTCAAAGTTATCAGGAGGTGCAGTCACGGAAATGTTCACACCCCGTATCACATGTGACCACTTAAACCAGCAGGTGTTTATACCCCTGGTTTTTACTACGTGCATCTAAGCATGTCAAGTAACTGTTTAAACACTGTAAGTTTGGCCTTTAGACATTAGTCAGCTTGATAACTAACTACTCATTTAGATACATAAAAAGTATACCTAAAGCAAGCTACTCCAAAATTGATACATCGTGGATGAAATTTTGTTTTAAATCTGAGTCTTTGGTCGTACATCTGGCCAGCAGCAAATCGAGCTACAATCCAGGTGCAGGGAAATATACACCTCAGTTCCTGCTGAGTTTATACGACTGTTCTCTTTTTCCTTTAATTTCTTTACCCAAAAGTCTAACATGACTGAATTTAGAGTCACTCTTATCTTTGACAAAAGCTTTCTATCTCTGTGTATGCAATGATATGTATACATTTGGTTTATAAAATTTGCATTCTTGAAAAAGACTAAGTTAAGCTATGACGCTCATAATGGTATAATTAACATGCAAACGTATCTGAAATTCCACAACACCGGAAACTTACTGTATTACTATTCGGTATTACTTACACAGGAATACTCTTGTATTTCTAGAGATCGATGGGTTGTTATTTGCACAGTATCTTTATACCTTTTAAACTGCAGAGAAATAACTAGATAACTAGAGGTATGCAGCCTGCTCACAGATGCTTCTTTCTCTGAGAACCGCACAAAAAATGGACAACTGTAGGTATAAGGGAAACTTCCTTAGTGTTATGATACGGGTGGGAGATGTCAACCTACATTTCCACAGATGTGCTAATTATCACAAGCTGATGATCTGGTCCTTGGAGATACTTATCAGTATCTTTCCCTATTTAATGATTTAAATTATTTAAGGTAAACTTGATTTATCACCATCTCCTGATGACTTATTTTTTTAATTTATTAACAGCTAAATTATTATTTTAAACACATTGATAATTACTGATTTTAATAACTTGACTTTTTTGACAGAAATATCAAAGTTTCAGATTTTACCCATAAGAGCATTTATTATTTTTTTCAGAGGACATTCCCACTGTATTCTGTTCTGTCAAAAATGGGAAGAGAGGTGCCATTAATGCATTAATTGTGGTATCGATATACCACATATTCCTTTACCAAAGCAAACACTAATATGAGATGTCAACACAGTCCCCAGTGTCTTTGGCTAGGACATTTTGTCTTGTTAATAATGTTTCCAACAAGTGCAGAAAATTTTATTTAAATGTAAATTTCTCTCATTTTTGAGTTTCACCTTGCGAACAACATCACAGACCTTTTTATTTGAAGCTCTGCTGTTGAGGAAAGAAATATCTTGACATTGTAAACTCAAAAAATGTAACTGTAAATCTTTGTAATGAAGATCGCTGACCTATATTTACATACCAAGAAAACGGGGGGGAAAACAGGAGAACTTAGAATATTTAGTAGGTACGTCAGTATTTTAGTCCAAAATGAATGAAGCTTTAGAGAAAAGTAACTATTGTTTGTTGCATCTGTGTTTTAGAAATATTCATATCAAGTCCTGTGCCACTTTGGTTTCTCATGACTATAAAATGGCTATGCCAACGCAAGCATAGGGCAACTCTTTTGCTACTTTGGACTATATCTACTTGCCTTAATGTTAGTAAGTAGCAGGTGGAGAGGTAGAATTCAACAGAAAAATATTTTGTAATCTTCAGATCAGCAGCTCGGAGAGAGTGCTGTGGACAGGCCCCATTATCCTCCCAGATGTAAGTCATGAAAAAGCCAACCCTCTGCTAAGATGAAGTCTTTACCCCATCAGCCCTCACACGCCTGTAAGTAAAAGCCTTTCCTGCCTCTGACTGTATCTTGCAAACTTCTTCAGATAAATTTTTAATTTATTCCAGTTGGATATTTGCCTGAATCAAGAACACAGGAAAAATAGTATTATAATGCCTAAATACTACTCAGAACTCAGCAAGCAAAGATCCTGAGCAAGGAATCTGTCAGAAAGACTGTATAGTCCATTCAGAGAGCTATGTTGTGTGATGAAAGCTTGATGAAGCTGATAACTTTCAATTCCACCATTTTGGTGCTCAGACTGGAGCAGACAGTGCAACTTAATTAGTTCCTAAATTGCACTTTATCAGTTTTTAAAATATGAACAACTAAACACTAGGGGAAATGCCAACTCTTGAGCTTCAAATTAGTGTAAAATACCATCTTTTGAGGTCTTCCAAGCTATATTTGGGGGTGGGGGGGTGTTCTATTTACTGCCTTGTCACAATGTATTTGCTTTTTCATTACAGCACTATCTGACAAAAGACCAGATCTAGAAAGTCTGTAATTGTCTGTCCTTCTTTGAACTCTTGAAATCCAAACTTAGAACTGCCATGTGTATAATTAAATTAATAGTGTTCATGGAAACTTGTTTTTAACCATTTCCAGTTGAAGTCATGAGGAAAACTGCTTTATTATCCCTTTCCTCCTTAAACTCCAATAAACATTTCCCTTCTTTAAATTTAGTGTTGCCTCTTGGCTTCTAGAAGCATACTACCAAGAGCAATTTTTATTCACTGTCTTTGGAGAATCTACTGTACATCTCATTGAAAAAAAATTAAAAGGAAAAATTATAATAAAGTGTACACAAGAAATATTCAACAGTAGTTTAGTGCTTATACTTCTAAGCAGATCTATGAAATAGAAGAAAAGTCTATTTTTGCCCTTTTTTATATTACCATGTATAAGAAATTGTACCCTGTTAATTTTTGTCATCAAGGTCTATTTTGTTTTTCTGTTACCTGTGTGAATGGAAATAAATATTTCCCTGCATGATAACAACTTACTGTTATGAAAACTGATTGTTCCAAACAAACCTCAATTAAATATTTTTTCCAAATAATTTGACAATATGATTTAGCTCTTTCTTCTGAAAACACACCTTGCTGAAGAAGTACTGGAAAAGTTAACTTGTAAGTTTGGCAACCAGCCAACATACTGGCACGATGATCCTGCTGAAATAACAAATTACATAAGTGGCTAAAGTGCCAATGGGTATATTCCTTCACTATTGTTAAAAGAAAAGAAAACAAAAATAATGTGGGCTATGTCAAAAGAAAGTTTCAAAATAATTGGAACAAAAAGTTTGTCTGTCAGTTAGTTTCAAAATAATTGGAACAAAAATTTTGTCTGCCAGTTAGAAGAACAAGTGAGCTCCCTTCACATCTTGACTGGTTTATGCACTTTGTCTCAGAAGCAGGAAAGACTTTAATTTAGGTTAAAATCAGTATGATATTTCTCAACTGGTTATTGACTTGGCTGACTACTCCACAAATTTTAGAAGAAACCTTGCTGCCCTCTCTGTGAGAGACAATGACCCATCTTTCCAGCTTCTCCCCAAGTCAGGTGTCAAGCACTGACTGCAGGAATGCAGGTACAGGCTAACTCAGGATATCCTTCAAGGTCTGAAAAAAGGAACTTCATGCAAACTTCAGCATGTGCTATAACGTGATGAAATTGAGGCAACTCTGAAGCACTTTTGCTAGAAATGAGTTTCATAGAGGAGAACCTTTCTGAGAAGAAAGCAGGTTACAGAGAACTGAATGGATTCTACAGTCACCAAGAATATATATTTTAAGATGTCAGTGATAACCTTGAAGTGACAGAATACAATTCGGAGTCAATCAGGAACAGAAAAGCAGCAAAATATTTCCCATCTGACCTTCCCTACTTATGTCTGGGCAATAAACATCCTTGGAAGAAAGGATATATTATACTGTTGATAAAACATGTAGTTTTCTATACATTATAT
Source organism: Psophia crepitans (assembly GCA_013399095.1). Classification (NCBI taxonomy): domain Eukaryota; kingdom Metazoa; phylum Chordata; class Aves; order Gruiformes; family Psophiidae; genus Psophia; species Psophia crepitans. Next base: position 80,390 of record VWZZ01002175.1, on the reverse strand, counting down.
TGTGCAATGGATTGTATTATTGACATATTTTTCGGTATATCTATATGTATATATCCATATTGCTAAATATATCCATTTATGTATAGACTATAGCTATATATAGATACTATGGCTGAACATAGGGAATTTTGTATTAGTGCAGTTCCAATGTCATGTTCTGAATAAATAAAATAAAAATAAATGAAAGAATGCATGACTACATTAAACAACATAACTGTCTACAAAAAACGTATTCTCCAGCTGTCGACACATAAACTTTTCATATATAAATAACAGCATCTCTATACAGCTCAGCTAGCCAGGTATACAGTGATGGGTTGGATTGCTCCAAGATGAAAGCTGCATCTCTGAATACAGAGCAAATTACTGATTTCACAGATTTTACAGTTTTTAAAACAATTTACTGATAAATTAATAGCTGTAGACCTATGACATATGGAATAAAAAAAAAAAGCCAATATCTGGAATCATACTCAGCCTTCTAACACATCTAAATGCTTAAGGTCACCCTCTGGCTAGTATTTGAAGGTAGAAAAAAGGATAAAATACACCATTGATATGTCCACTGATTAACAACATAGCACTGAGGAAACCATCAAGTTCAACTTTTGAACACAGCTTTTTCTTAAAATAGCTAACAAGATCTCTGTGTCAAAATAGCAAGCACAAAAGTTTTGCCTGAGGCTGGATTTATCTTTCCAGGAGGAACATATCCCATGCTTAATGAAACAAGCGATGCACGGAGGAAATAAAAGCTGAATATCAGAACTGCTATTACACACGGTCATTCAGGCCACTAGGAGAAAAAACCAAATAAACGAAGTTTTATAAAAGCTCTTTTTCCTATTTCTTTTCTTAAAGAAAACTAAAGGCATTTTTTCACAGTTATTTTTCCATTATACCTACATAGAATAAGGCACTTAAAGAAAACACCTCCCTGCAACTGCCAGTGAAATATTGCTACTGAGCAACAGTACCACCCATAACTTCAGGTGTTAGTTTAAGACAATGTGAATATCTCTTAAAAGTCACTGCACGTTTGAAAAATGTCACTGCGTATCTGTGGCTCACTGAGCATTGTATTAGTCCTGTCCCAGAAGGTATGACTTTAGGGGCAACATAACTGGAAATATTCAGAATCTGCCACTTATCCTCAAGATCTCCAACGAAAAGATAGCTCTGCTCTTGTTTTGCATAAAAGGAGGAAAAAAATCCTAAGTTTTGATCAGTTACTTAGAATATATCACTATATTCAGGGTAAAAAATAGAAATATTCACTGTTGGTAAATTTTCCTGTCTAAATAAGCCTCCTCTCATGTATGCTTGATCTATTCAATTTAGTACCAGCTGCTACAAAATTAAAGTAAAACCAGAACTTCTGCATTTTCTGTAAATGCTTTAACCAACAAAGTATTAAATATCTGCTTATATAAACAAATACCAGGTCAAATTATACAGAGTAATATTTAAGCTGAGTATTTCAGCTCAATATTTCAAAATAAGCTTATTTTAATCTATTTTTGCCACATTGTAAAAGATACCATTACTGTACGTGTGGAAAAAAAAAAAATCACATTTGCATGCCTAATTCCTCTTTCTAGAAGTACTTCTGCACTTACTGACAGGAAAAAATACTGTGCTTTATGTGATCTATCACAAGTTCTGCAGGTTCTATCAGACCCTCAAGCCTGATTATACATGTCACTGAGGGATAGTCTAGTGAAGTTCCTACTGATTGGAAAAGGGAAAACATACCCCCCACTTTTAAAAAGGGAAAAAAGGAAGACCTGGGGAACTGCAGGCTGATCAGTCTCCCCTCTATGCCCGGCAAGATCATGGAGCAGAATCTCCTGGAAATGATGCTCAGGCTCAGTAAGGAGAGGATTGATGACAGCCTCAAAAGTTGCCTGATAAATGTGGTGGCCTTCTACAACAGGGTTACTGCATTGGTGGATAAGGGAAGTGCAACTGATGTCATCTACCTGGACTTGTGCAAAGCATTTGACACTGACCCACACAGTATTCTTACCGCTAAATTGGAGAGACACGGGTGTGACGGATGGACCACTCATCGGATATGTAATTAGTTGGATGGTCGCACTCAGAGTCACGGGCAATGGCTCCATGTCCAAGTGGAGATCAGTGGTGAGTGGCATTCCTCAGGGGAACCTGTGCTGTTTAACATCTTTGTCAGCAACATGGACAGTGGAACTGACTGCACCCTCAGCAAGTTTGGCAACGACACCAAGCTATGTGGTATGGTCAACACACTGGAGGGAAGGGATGCCATCCAGAGGGACCTTGACAGTCTTCAGAGGTGGGCCTGTGTGAACCACGTGAAGTTGAACAAGGCCAAGTGCAAGGTCCTGCACATGGATGAGAGGACCCCAAGCACAACTACAGGCCAGGAGAAGAATAGATTGAGAGCAGTCCTGAGGAGAAGGATTTGGGGATGTTGGCAGACGAGAAGATCAACATGAGCCAGCAACGTGTACTTGCAGCCCAGAAAGCCAGCCATATCCTGGGATACATCAAAAGAAGCGTAACCAGCAGGTTGAGGGAGGTGATTCTCCCTCTCTACTCAGCTCGTGAGACCCCACCTGGAGTGGACATCAATCTCTGGGATCTCCAGTACAAGACAAACATGGAGCTGCTGGAGCAAGCCCAGAGGAGGGTCACGAAGATGATCAGAAGGCTGGAGCACCTCTCCTACGAGGACAGGCTGAGAGAGTTGGGCTTGTCCAGCCTGGAGAAGAGAAGACTCCAGGGAGAATTTAGAGCAGCCTTCCAGTACCTGAAGGTACAGTCTACAGGAAAGCTGGAAAGGGACTGTTTACAAGGTCAGGGAGTGACAGGACAAGAGGTAATGTTTTTTAACTAAAAGAGGGGACATTTAGGTTACATGTTAGGAAGAAATTCTTTACTGTGAGGGTGGTGAGGCACTGGAACAGGTTGCCCAGATAAGCTGTGGAGGCCCCATCCCTGGAAGAGTTCAAGGCCAGGTTGGATGGGGCTTTGGGCAACCTGGTCTAGTGGAGGGTGTCCCTGCCCATGGCAGGGGGGCTGGAACAAGTCAAGGTCCCTTCCAACCCAAACCATTCTATGGTTCTGTGATAAGGTCATCCCAAGAGATGGCAGTTTAAGTGTAAGCTGACTGTTCGGTGACACCAGTGGAGAGCTAGTGTTTACATATAAGAAAGAAATGTCAGCCATGAAAAAGATATTAAATGCAAGTTTAAAACCTTTAATCTAAGAACAAGTTCCTGCACAAACTGTAAAAGGAATCTGAGAACACATTTTTTGCTAATTATACACCTCCTGTGTATCATTTTACTGCTTAGCAACAATTAGTGAAGATATTGGGATCTTCGATTTTGGAAAAAAATAACTATTTTAAGTCTAAAAGTTTCATAATAAAGAGAAAAAATGTCTGAAATCCAAAATATTTCTAGGTAGGCAGAATTTTCAGGATGAAAAACATTAATTCTGAAGAATTTATTCTTGCTGTTTGCTGGCAATCAAGGTCACTCCTCAAGATATCCTGGAGTCCTTTCTCAATATAAATAGATAATAGCCAGACACAGGCTATTTTTCTCCAGCATTTGCACATGTACATACATTGGTAATACAGAGCTAACACAATAATGCAGTTTGTAAATGACTGTCAGAAACAAAAAGCTTTGTAGCTTTTGTTAAAACAGGGCAGGAAAATTAAAGTTATGTGTATTTTTATAGAGAAACTGTGAAAGGATTGTATATGGAATATTCAGTATATGCTGTAGCCACTATTTAATTGCAGGAGGAAATTTTGGAGTGTGGCCGTTGAGAATGTATTGGAATTAATTACTTCCATCAATCAGTTGTAAGATTTGATATGTGAGTTACTATGGAAACTTAATATGCTTCTCTATATTCAGTATTTTCAAAACAAAACTTCAGGGATATCTATCTTCTTCTGCTTTATGCAGCAAATTAAAGGAATTTTCTTTTTTAATATTTGATTTGGCATGAAAATTTTAAGGCAACTGTGATAACAGCATTAGTAGCAATACTCAACTGAGTGACAATAAGGACAATACATAAGTGACGAAATGTGTTTAAGTGAGTAGCTTGTTCTGTGCCAGTACAATTTTGACGAGCACTCTCTGACTTACGCCTTCTTCCATTTATGATAAAAGCCCTTATTCCTAGAAGTGCTCTATGTAATCGAGCTTTTAGCGAAGTGGGATGAGTCAGTGCTATGCACAGCAGCTATTCACATCTATTTAGTTAAGAAAGAACACACTGCTATGAGCCAGAGAGGTTTTTATTCATACTATTGATCTAAGCCATTATGGACTGAAGAATTTGATGCAGTAATAGTTGTAATATTTGAGCAAATTCAGACTCATAAGCAGTTTTACTAAAATATACAGTGCCCCATCAACAATAAACTAAATAGTTGTACCTCCAAGTCTCAGAAGAGTAAATATGTAAAGGAGATTCCTATTAATGCTTGCATAGGTTCAAGCTTTAAAGGTCATGACAAAGATCCTATTGCAGCTTTTAGCATTTTTACTTTTGACCATTACTTTGAAATGCAAGGTTTCAGTATCACCATGGGATAATGAAACAAACCACCATAATTCTATGAAATTTCAAAGAAAACTCTAATTTTGTTTTAAATGAGGCATAGAACAAATATATCCAGCTTAATAATTTTTTTCAAACTCATTCAGCCATCTCTCAATGAGTGGCAACACATCAGCTAAGTCTGATTGTTCATTAATGTGGAAATAGCTTGTATAGCACATGATTTTCTACATTTAGAGAATGCATTTTTTGTCTCCTAGCTAGTTGAAGCTATGCAAATGGTGGAACAGTTGTTTTGTGCTACCAAGGTAACGGAACTGGATGATCTGGTGTAAAAGAAGGCAATATTCTGCAGGAGAGCAGAAAGACCTAAGGTGCCTTCATCCCATACTCTGATAGTCGTTGTTGTCAGTCCATTTACCCAGTCTCATACACACATACCCATCCCTAATGAGCACAATCTCTTTCACTTCTGGACGAGTTGTCTCCTGCTCTGCACAGACAAAAATGAATAACACAGACACACTCCCACAGACTAACACCACATTCAACCTTCAGCTGCCCTGAAACAATTTAATTTCACTGAGATCACTGCTAAATAGAAGGTCAGTTAAGGAATTAATATATATCCAGTTTCTGGTCTGCAACAAAACCAACCAACTAACCATTCTGCTTGAGGCACTTGCTGAACACAAGAACACCCTATATTCCCTAGAAATATACCTCTGTCAAAGAGAAATTTCCTACTTTTCATAAATGAAACTCAAATCTTTAGAACTTCAGAATGATATTTCTGGGTTAGGAAAAGATTATGGCCAGGCTTTCAATGAAAATTTTTTAATTAATATTTTCTCATCATACTTACCAGCTTATGTTTGATTGCAGGGTTACATAACTTTTGGTAGTTCATAGCATGGGCAGAGACTAAAATAATTAATGTTGAATGGAATAGAATAGAATAGAATCATTAAGGTTGGAAGAGACCTCAAGGACCATCCAGTCCAACCGTCTCCCCACCACCTATTAACCACTAAACCATGTCCTTCAGTACCACGTCTAACCTTTCCTTAAATACCCGCTGGGACGGTGACTCCACCGCCTCCCTGGGCAACCCGTTCCAATGCCCAATGATCCTTTCTGAGAAGAAATTTCTCCTCATCTCCAACCTGAACCTCCCCTGGCGCAACTAGCAGCCATTCCCCCTAGTCCTGTCACTAGTTATCTGCGAGAAGAGGTCAACCCCCAGCTCACCACAACCTCCTTTCAGGTAGTTGTAGAGGGCAATAAGGTGAGCCATCACTGTATTCCTACAGCCTATTTATTTTATGAAAATAGAAATTTTTTTAGGAACAAGTTACCTTCAGAGAGAAAAATCACAGAATTTCATCTGCAGTTTGTACACAGGGTACTGTACACAGAGGTGATAATTTGCTCACATATTGAAGAATTTTCTGAAACTATTTCCAGCATATTTTCATGCAACCCTGCATGAAAATATGGCAGGCCATTCCTTCGGAGAAAGCCTCTGGAGTTTAGATTACAATTTCTTCATATAATAAAAGAAAAAAAAAATTTAAAACCCAGACAACTATTACTATAGTCAAAGGGGTTTCTCCAGCTTTTATTTGACCATTCTTCAACTCTCTTTCAGCTAAAATTACATTATTGCAAGACTATGAAGACCTCCCCCTCTTTCTTCTTCTACTTTCACCTGATATAAGCACCATGGCAAGTAAATCAGATGAGCGAGAGCAATTGTCTGCTTTCTTGGGGCAGGAGTGATTTTCTGTGGGATTGTGCATTTATGCATGAGAAAGGGAGAAATGACCCCAGAAAAGGAGGAGGAGGATAAAAGGGAGTAAGCCATATCAAAATAGCATCACAAAATATCAACTGTAAGAGAGATTTTGCCAGAGAAAGTGAAATGTGGGTGATGTTATCTGGGCTTATTTATATATAACAAACCCTGTAAAATATGCTGTTCAAATCTTGTATTTCGTAACAAAACGTGGAACTCCCATGTGAATCCAATAAAACATAACAGGTGAGGGGCCAAATCCACCCAAGGAGGAAAACACACAAGTTTTCTTTCTCTAGTGAAATCCAGTAAAGTACAATATATATAAAAAAGAGGGCCTACCAGCATTCATGGCTCTGCATTATTAGACACTGGAGACAGTCAGTACACAGCAGAGCACAGGACAGAGTTCCTCCAGCAACTGGAGCTGGGGTAAATAGAACCAGAAGGAATATAGACATGGAAAAGTAACATAACACAGCCCAGTGCAAGGCTGCAATTGGTTAATTAGCCCTCCAAAGAAAGCAGTTCCTTATTGGATGCTTCAGTACAATACTTTTTTTTTTTTAATCCCACTCAGCTGTTTAAGACTGATAATTACTTTCTCACATTTAGTTCAAAGCAGAGGTCAAAAGACTCACTTTTTCAGTTGAGCAAACAGGTCCGAGCAGGCCAGGCAGGATACTACATTGGAAAAGACCTTTTTTTTCCTTAAAGTCAATTAATTTTGCTGAAGGTAGCAGGAAGGGAAGAAAGGGTGAGGATTTAGGTAGCAGGTGAAGGGGGTATCATAATAAGAATACAGTTGGACACATGACATTTCAAAAAACAGAAACACCAAATCACAGAGGATCTCTTATTAAGTTAAAGTAAATTTTCAGCTAATTGTGTGAGCACATCCAGGTGATTCACTTGTGAATAATTGTTCTCAGCCCTTCCCTCAGTCAGAGGCTTTTTAATGTTTAAGAATTTTAAGTCCACTTTTCTGGTAAGGCATACCACAATTCCTTTGTACCTTATAACCATGATGCTCTGTAGTGTCATATGTTTACTTTTAATTTTTGGCATTTAATTCATATTTTGTTTATATAAATCTCAATTTTTTACAAATTGTGAGTTCTCTCTAGTTTTGTTCCTTCTATCATTTCTTATATTTTTTCTTTCAGCTTCACAGAATTTCACCTTTGCTTTCTACTCTGTCTGAAAGGGCAACTCTTATAAGGGCATAGTCCTCTCCTTTATTTTGTTTTATTTTTTTTCCTTTGCAACAAGTATGTAAAATATATATTTGCTTTTAAATAAAAAGATTTAAATAATTATTGCCTATTTAGCCAATGAAAGTACTTTCTCTTAGATGATTCACAGAGAAGTAAGAAATAATGTAAACTCCTTAAAGTATGACAAAAGGGCATGATATCTTGAGATAGCGTCACCATGATATGTTGTCCTCTGGATAGAAGGACAAACTTTGGCTGGGATAAAATTAGGTGAGGTGGAGAAAGAATGGGGATACCTTCTTTATTCCAGATATATCACCATGTTCCACCTGACCTTTAAGATCTACTTGCCCACAGGTGCAAATAAAGGAATATTTCATTGCATGGTCACTGAAGGCTTTTTCGTTTATCAGGAGCACTGGTTAAACCCTGAGTGAGAGCTACTCTGAATGTTCTGTTCTGAATAAGATGAGCAGAAGTTCTCTCACACTGCAGTTTGAGAGGGAATTATGAGACTACATCAGGAACTGGAGGACATTCAAATCATGTGGTTTTGATAACATCCCATGACATCTCCTGGAACTAAGCACTGATGTTCCTTGAGATTTTTGGTACATAATGTGATTTGATGTATAAGATGTAAAATACTCCAAAGAGAAATAGGTTTATCTAGAATTCCGCCTGAACATACACTATTATATGATATGTGTTAGCATTTATACACTCTTATTCACTTATGTCACCTGTTTAAGTCTTGATTAATAATTGCTGGAGACAAGACTGATGGAACAATATTCTTAATGAGAATTTCTTTTCCTTCAAATGAAAATATTTGGTATTTCATAATCTGCTATTTATTTAGAGAAATTTAGAAGCAGGAAAAATAATACAAAATCTGTGCTATAGCTATATAATACATATGCATACAAACAAAAAACTTAGATGAAATCTTCCTGATTGGATATGAATTTTTGGACATGGGAAAGTTTATGAACCTGATGAGTTCTGCAAAGCTGCAACTCTAAACTGCAGAGGAACCAAGAATTATTTTAGCTACAGGAAATATTTGACATTCATTATTTTTGGCATATCCCTCCGTTCTTGTCCTTTTCAAAGAGCTCTGAAGAATTTGTATTCATAATGATAGTCTGAATGACCCTACATGTAAAAATAAAATCATAGAAGAAACAAGATAGCAAATATCATGCTTTCTATGCACTGACTTCTGCAACACAGGAAGGAAAAAAATGTCTACATGATGCAAGAAATGTCTCTGTGATAAGATGGGTCACAAAAAAAGGATTTTTTTGTTTGGGGTTTTTTGGTAGTCATTCAGTAGTATATAGGCATACAGTCAGCGGCTTCAGTTCTGTTTTTTAATCTAGTAATCATGAAAAGGTGCCTGTCATTAGGAAGATCTCTGTGGAAAATTAGGTCTTTTTTATTTTAAGGGAACTGGCTTTCAATAACAAAATAGTCAACGATTTTATAATGCAACTCCAAAAAAGGTCTCTTAATGCAGTATATTTCTACAGATTTAGATTTGTACTCATTTATCTCATAAAATATCTATATTGTTGTGTCATTTTCTGAGTACTAAATGTTCCAATTTATTAATTTCACATATGAGGAAGTGCATGAATTACAGCGATTGATTTTAAAACTCCATTTTAAACACTGTTTCCAGCCCTCTAACTAGGTTAGGAAATTAGTGAATTTATTCCCCTTTAGGGTCTGAAACTTAATAACAGACTTGACATGCAAAAAATAAAGCAGGCTCAAAATCCCAAACTCAGTGAAACATAACTACTCATAAAAGCAGCATTGTATGTGTTGAAACATTAACTGAACTGAGGCTGATCCTTTCAACTTACTCAGTCATTTACAAAAAAAAACCCAACCCTACAACCAACATGCATGTATCCATTTCTTTTACTTGTGCTTCTTGTCCATTTCAGTTACTATCTCATTAAAGCAGGAGCTGCTTACCTCTCTGCATTAGCATGAGCTTGGCTATGTAACAGACATTATCACGTCCTGATTAACTAATATTATACTCAGTTTCCAAAATTCTGTAGCAACATTTACTTTGATGAAAGTAGTATTACTTAGAGCAGCTACAAATCAGATTTGGATCATGAGAAATTTCTTCTCGGAAAGGGTGGTCAGGCATTGGAACAGGTTGCCCAGGGAGGTGGTGGAGTCACCGTCCCTGCGGGTGTTTAAAGGAAGGTTGGATGCAGTACTTAGGGACATGGTTTAGTGGATAATAGGTGGTAGGGGTACGATTGGACTAGAGGATTCTGGACATCTCTTCCATCCTTAAAGAATGTATGATTCTATGACTCAATGACTTCTTTTATGTGGGAAAACATTCCACAGCTAATAAAACTGGTGTTGATGTGCAAATTACTCCTTCCCAGGGAGTGCTACATGCTGAACAAGGTAATGTATTTTCCAGAAAATAGGCCATTCAAAGATGTGGGTTTTTCTAGATCAGCAGAAAAATTTGCAGCTCTGTATATCAAGAGCTTTATCTCAAAACAGGCTTTGGGTGATCAAAGGTGGTTGCTCCTGAATCAGAGGAAATTTGTAAGGAACCATCTTGGTTATTGATTCAAGTGCTTCACAGTCACTAACAGTGTGTAGAAATTGAAAATAGTCCTTTCAAATCACTGCCATTAAACACAAACACCTCAGAAGCTCCTGGATGCCACTGGAAGAAACCAAAAGTATCAGCAACATCTTAGGGAATGTGCTGGATGTGAATGCCTCATTCACAGTTAAGTGGGTTTTTTTATTTTCCATTTCACCACTAAGGCAACAGCAGAAACCTTCTCAAAGGACTTCCCAAAGGCGATTCAGCATTAAAGACATCAATAGTGAAAGCTTAACCATCTTATAATTCGAAGAGGCATGCAGAAACTGTTTAAAATGCCTTTTTAAAAGTAGAATTATCCATTATCAGGCATGTCTTCCATGGTGAGACAGGGAAAAAGTTTCTCCTATTAAACTGTGAAGCTATCACAGAGTGTCTCTGTAGACAGAATCCCTTTACCGTGAGTTAAGGACTAGTAATCTTCTCAGCCTTGTTTCCCAGTTGCACTGTCTGCCTGCCCATAATAAATTCTGGATCTAGTGGCCACTTTCAAACCAAATTAAAACCAAACTATTCCTACAGTTTCATTAACAACTGGTAGAGTGGAGAATACAGTTCCAAATCAGTCCCTCTCCCTCAAACTAGGGGAAGGCTACTGTGTTGGTTCACCTCTGTGAGACATCACAGAAACAGCTTGTGAAAGAACAGACATATGAAGCAGGGAGATGCATGTTATGATGTTCCAACCCCAGTAATTCCAGCTGTGAGACACAAGAGCACAGGAAATAAGGTGTTATAAATTCCAGAACTCATGGAGCTATTCAAGGAGATGAATCCTTTTATATATATATATATGTATATATATATATATGCGCTTTAGTTTTGCCAGACCTTATCATTTAGCCTTATTGATAAATGTGATATATTATAAACATTAATTTAGACTAGGCTCAAGTAAGTTCAGTGTTCCAGTGACTTACTGTCCTTGGTGAATTTCTGATTTAAAGTCATATAAGAAAACAGCTTCAACAGGTGTTAGGGTTTTTCATTTATGGAAGAGAACCATACACACATTTATAACTGCAAAAACACAAAGTACAGCACACTGCCATGGCTAAAAATATGTCTATTATAAATAGGCCATAAAGTACAACCACTGCAAAAATGAGCATGGTTATACTTCTACTAGACAGACCTTCATGGAAGCTGGTTGTTTCAAGCAAAGGGCAGGCTCAGCCTGGGACCTCAGTGGCTTCCACTACTATCAGTTCAACAGCTTCATCTCACTTTTTCAGCCTGTCTTTCCACCCAGCTTACTTCTCCCCACCGTGTATCAAGTTTCAGGCTCTCATTCATTAAAAATGCCAGCCTGAATGTTCCCCACAGACATTTCTGTGCTCTCATTGCAGTTGCCATGCAAGGACAAAACACCTGTGGGCATCCACAACATCTCTATTTTCTTTTCTCTCAAAATTCGTATGTGCCTTGTCACCTACAAGCACACCTAGTCAATTCCATAATCATAGCTGTCTTGCTGTTAATTTGCATGAATAATTGTCTTCCACCATAGACAAAAGAATCCTTGGATTGCATAATCCTTTAGCTTCCCATGAATAAAGCTTCTAGCACAATGGGGTCAGGGGAGATGAGTGGGCCAGCATAAACTAAAAAACAATTCAAAAAACCTCAATGTTTGTTTTGTTTTCAAACAGTTGACAGATTGTACATATCCATACTCACAGTAGTGCATTGTTATGCACATGTGAATGATTCCACTCAAAGCAAAAAGACCATTTACTACCTCACAAAGAAATGTTTGCATAGTAGAGAGCATTTTTTTATAGCCCTGGAACAGGCTGCCCAGAGAGGTTGTGGAGTCTCCTTCTCTGGAGATATTCAAAACCTGCCTGGATGCAATCCTATGCAACCTGCTCTAGGTGATGCTGCCATAGCAGGGGGGTTGGACTCGATCGTCTCCAGAGGTGCCTTCCAAGCCCTAACAATCTGTGATTCTGTGATACCGTATTAGGTGGTCTATTACCCATACTTCTTCTGCTCCTCCATGCATTAACCATCATCCACAGCCAAAATAATGCTAGATTTATTTGACAATTCTATTTTGATAAATTACCTGGAAGCATATTAGAGAGAAAAAAATTAGTAAATAAAACGAATTTTTTTTTATTTTAAAATCACTGGTTTTACTGATCTACTTTTATCTGTGGATTAATTATCTAAGTCTCTCAGCTGCTGAACATTATACAGCAGCTGCTCCAGAACAGGTCCATGACTATTACACTGACCTTTCCCTCTGGAGCAAAAGCTTGGTTCTGCCAGGTTCTCTGTATTCACTTTTCCCACCGAAATCAGTGAACATTAATGAGGCCCTCAAAAGGTGCAAGCAAAACTGACAATACAATCAGGCAGTAGCACTCATCCAGCTATTCTGTACGCTGATATGGTATCAAATTTTAGTAAGCAGTAAACATTTCGAAGATAATCTTGATCAAAAATTCAGTAAACAATGTTTCAGACCTAAAAAATTATGGAGAGAGGAACTTATCTGATAGGGCCTCTCAGTTTCAATTTGTAGAACATATTATTATTATTATTACTATGAAGAAGAAGAATTATCTAGATATATTATTGTAATTATATATGTATAAAAAAATTTATTAGAAAGACACATCCTAAATTCCTGGAACCCTTAAAGCATAAATGGATTATTCCTCTTCCATTTCCCAAAAGACGGACATCTAGATGGTATGTTTCCTTAAGTGCCCAGTGCCAGACAATTTCCTGTAGCTTTGGAAAGCAAGTGTCTGGCTCCTGTTTTCCCAGAATTCCCTACTGACTGCAAGCATCTTGCTCAAATCTCTTCAGCAGCTGGCTCTCATCATCTCACATTCAAGTCACATGTTTTCAAAGTTCTCGGTAGTCTTGGGTATCTACAGAATACTCTTGAGATATTGGCAAGGGTATGAGACATGCTGCCTTTAACAGGTTACTGGATTTGGGGTTTAGTTTGTTTATTTGTTGTTGCTGTTTTGTGGTTGAATTTTTTTCATTATTTTCCAGGTAGCAAGTTGTGACCAATAGCAATAAAAAAAAGCAGGTTTCATGCTACCCAGAACTAAAACTGTAACCACTTTCCATTACAAAGTGCCAGTTTAATTTCCTGTACTTTGAAAAATAGGTTTGCCCAGAAAAATACCAGTGTCTTAGAAGAAAGAAGACAGTTTCATTTCCAGTGGCTTTGTTGGTTTGTTTCATAGGCATTATAAAATTACCTTCGTACTTCAAACCCCCCTCGTAGATTGACATTATCTTTTTGTAGCAATAAAGCTGTTACTTACCAATCCCTTGGAAACATGTGCATAATACCTAATCTGGAAGGAATTATTTATTAATGAGTGTTTTTAATTCCTTATTTTGCATTTGTTTGGGCACCAACCCTGCTCACACTGCTACCATTAGGTATGTTTATTTCAGTGGGAGTAGTACTGGTTATTACACACTTGCAGATATATTTTCTTCCAGTGATTGGCACACTGCAGCAGACAGAGCCCTGTGCTTGCCGCTGGTGTATCCCAGCACTCAGCATCATCTTCATGGCCCTGCCGTGGCCATTTCACTGAGTCAGATCACTAACCAGGCTGGGGACTGCACTTTCTAAGTGAGTTTTTTCTCAGCCACAGCAGTGTCCATGGAGCCTGGTACATCACTTAGAATAGCCACAAACAGAGGCCAGTCAGGCAAGGTTTTAGAAGAGCCTAAATGTCTGCCTCTGGAATTCCAGGGCTTGTGAACATTTCATGTCCAACTAACATAATTTCTCTTGCTGAACAATGAAAATGCTAAATAAAAAGAGTCATAGTTTTACTGCTGCCAAGTCTTCTCTTTAATAAGATGTCTTCTGTTTTATCACTCCTTTTAAAGTTCATTGGGTAGCATGAAGGTTTAGTGACCCATATAAACACCGAAGTCTAATCCCATTACTTTAGAGAAGGCTGCCTTTGGTTGTGTGTGTTTGTACATACAAACACAGGTGTTCAGACAGATCTAAATTTTTTCCCCAGTTCTCTTTAAGCTTAAAAGGTCTCATTATATCCAACATAGACTTTAATTATTCTCCTTTCCTTCTTTTGTTGTTCTGAATCCATGCACAGTTGTCACAAACTAACAGAATGGGTATTTTACACAAGCAAATATATTCTGACAATATTTCATGACAGACACAATTCATAATGACAGAGATAACAAAACCTTTAACAAGTTGTCATTAAAGAAAAACCCCTGTGATTCACCTCCACTGAAAGTAATACAGGTAAAGCAGACAACGGTGGATAGAAAACATTTTTTATATGGCTTCAGTGTTATTTTCCATTAACCAAAGCATAAACAGCACAGATATAGAGATAGAAGAGCAGTTCAGAGAATATTCAGTCATCAACAAATGAAGTTCAGGTCCATATATATACACAATGAGAGGGACTGATTGTAATGGCAGAAATTTTTATAGGTCATTCTTTCTGCAATAGTATCAAGGTTGCTACAAATTTTTTGTGCTCTTTTTAGCTAGACCACGGTTCCTTAGTTAATTTGGCAACACCTCCAACAAGATTTTTGTAATCCTTAATGTCATCTTTACTTACCCAAGCAAAAATTTCAGGATGCAAACACAATTGAAAAAAAAATAAGGAAATTAAAAAAGACAAATGATTTGTTTTACTTGGTTTGTTTTCTGAAATCTTTAGTGCTGTTAAAAGCCAACAAGACTTTACTTCATTCACAACTGGCAAGAGTTTTTAATGATTTATGACCTATCTTAAGCAGCTAAGGCCTGAAATGTTATTGTTCCTTTTTTAAAAACAAAAATCAGGCAAAAATAAATTAGAACTACCTCAACCAAGGGTCTGTAGATACTGATCTTTCAACAGCAGTCCACACATGATCTACTTCCCTCAGCTGCTGAGTCTAAAGCCTCTCTGTGTCCACCAGACCAGCTGCGGGTTTTTACCCAATTCTACCCAGGCAGAGCTGGTTTTAAGCATGTATCCTATAGTGTCCAATTGCATTCACAAAAAACCCTAAATGGAGAAAAAAAAATACTACCTTTCATATCCTGCTGTGACCATTTACTCAACTCCTGCCCAGATTTTGGCCAACACACAGCTCATGTTAAGGCCTGAGGTATGCTGGGAACAGCACCATTAGGTGAAAGTGAGGGCAACACGTAGGCAGGACATGGTGGCCAGAAAGGGCTAGAAGTCCTTATACAGCCATTATCACCTGCAGCTTGCTGTCTCCTCTAGCCATCAGGTTTTCATATTGATAATCTGACATTTCTTCAGAATCCACTAACTCATGGAAATGGTATTGACCAAACTTCCAAGCTGGAACGTAGAAATGCATGAGTTTACTCAAAACAGGGGGTTTTGAAATGGATCCAACAGCAGCTGGGCTGCTGAAGCTTTTCTGCTTCTCAATGTGATGTAAGGGATGCTCACAGCATGACAGAGGAGGAAGGACGAACGCTCTCACCATCGGCTCAGTAACTATTTTGCTCACAGGAGCACAAGTTACAAATTGCAAGTTGTGAGTTAGAAATTAGAGAACTTGTGAGTTAGAAACTTTATAAATTAATTCATCACTTAGTGAATTCATGTGTTTGTCCCTGATTGTTTTTTGCATCTTCTCCTAAAGAGCCCATAAAATAAAGTTTAATTTACATAGTACATTGTCCTGTAAATTTGAGAGATCCAAACAGACCATGACACCTGCCTTTGCAAGGATTTGTTTGAGGGTTAACTCTAATCCAGATACGTTTCCCAGGTTGCAGCTCATGTTCTGGCTCTGGACTGAGACCAGACATGAGGTGGTGATCAACCTGATCCCCAACCGAGTGACCACCAGTACAGGGGTGATCAAAAGTTTAGGGACACCAAAGGCATCTGTACCTGTGATAGCAACACTCCCTGGGAGCACGTTCTCTCTGCCATCTTTGTTCCTGGAGAGCCATAGAAGTGAAGAGCACATTACAGCCCCTGGCAAGTGTGCATCACTGGCAGGTGCTGATGTGCCTTCAAACACACATGCCAGCACACAAAACATTTCCCAAGCAACAACAGTTTTGCTTATTAAACTAAATCTGGATGTCATTTTGAGCAGAAGCCCCTCCAGCCAGTTAAAGCATTGTTCAACACCAACAAATATAAAAGGTCTGATCCTATTTCAGGGATAAAATATGTCAAGCTAGTGATATTTTTTGCTGGATCATCATCATTTAGGAGAATTCCCCAAAGCACTGTTATGTAGATCTTAAAATAATCTAGGTCCTGCCTACTTAAAGAACTCTCTCCAATGTTACAACAATCAAAGCTGAAAATCCGTTTAATGTGCCAGAGAAACAGCTGGCAGGATATTCCTTGTAAAAGCAACTAATTAGGAGATCTATTAAATCGTGGATATGTATGGATAAAGTGCAAAGGAAAATTATTAGTCACTGTTCTTGTAACACAGGACTAGATGACGCCAGACCAAATCATTAGGTATACAGTTTAAATGTAGTAAAAACTCTCTGTTTGCGAAGCACAATTAACTTGTGGGATTCTTTGAATCAGGATGTTTTGAAGGAGTATAAACAATTCTAAAAATCTGTTAAATTCCATGACATGACTACAACCTCCTTTTCAGTAAGTTTCTAAACTGTGACTTGTTAGAATCTGAAGGCAGCATCACTCTGTACATCTCCTGTTCTGACTCTCTTCCCTTCAATATCTGATTCTGTCTGTTCACTGCCAGACACATGACATTTGCTGCACAGCCTTGCAGTCTAACTCGTTACAGCCTTTCTTATGATCTTGGCACCCAGAGGTTTCAGCAATCACCTTGCTATTTTACATTCCCAATTCCCTCTGTTCCTCTTCCCCATCAGCACAGATACACAGCACCTCCAGATTTTTGTTAGCTTTCAGGAAGTACCAGGAGATGCATCTTTCTCCCTGGCTCATTGCAAAATGGACATGAGTTAAATTTAAGGGCGCGTCTCTGTTTAAAACCTGCATGAGCAGTACACTAGCCAGGATGAGCTCCAGAATATACATCCTGTCTCTACAGAAGGACAAATATATATCTAAGAAGACATGGTAACAAGTTAAGAGAGGGAATGTTGCATGGTAATTATTCTTTATAAAGTTCTTAAAAAACTTTATAAACTTCTTCCCCGTGATGTGTGCTCATTCCTTCTTGAAGACACATAATGTCACAAATAACAAATTGTGGGGCAATTCACTGGAAAATTTTACATTTTAGTGGTGAAACATTATGACTACCCTTGGCACCATATTTTTCATTTGTATTTTCATTTCATGAAACCTGAAAGGTGAATTTTTCACTCTTTTGAATTAATTCCCATTTCAGCTGTAGGAAGCCTGTGTTTTGTATATTTAAAACTTTATATTCTTTAAGAATGCTTTTAGCTACGGTTATGTTGCCGTAACACAACTTCTCTGTCCTTTTGAAAAAAGAATCTCTGAAATTTAGCAAGACATAAAGCACATATTCATTTGAATGTAAGGTTGCAATAAAAATAATCCTAGCAAAGTCCTTTGTTATGGAAAATTGCTTTGCTTCCTATTTACTACATCCACTCACAGTAATTTTGAAACAGCAAAAAGATGAAAACTCAACAAATCAAACAAGCCCCCTAAAATAAGATAAAAAATAAAAGATTGCTAAAGTTTGTTATGAGTCAGATCAGGCCATTCTGGGACCTTCAGAGAGTGATTTAACCAGAAAGAAACACACACACAAAAAGACCCCAATCCAACAAAAAAACCCCAAACAACTAGAAATACTCATCTAAGATGGGACTTGTTAAATTCATCCTAAACATTAACTGTGTTGTTCACATTATGTTAAGGAGGCATTAATATTTCTTTCCCCTCTTGTTCTTGGCCTGAAACTACAGTCATTTCAGGACTCTACAGAAAGACAAAAGTTATCAAAAAAAAAAAAAAAAAAAACCAAAAAAAGAAGAAAGAAGAGAAAGCTAGCAGATATTTTTAGAATCTCAGACTGATTTCTTTAACAAGAAAAGTAAAACAGAGACAGGCTGAGACTTTACATGAACAAGCAATAATTTTTCAGTAGATTTGACATATTATCATAAAGCCTATAAAATACGTTATTAATCTTGACAGAATCGCAGGATGGTTGAGGTTGGAAGGGACCTGCGGAGGTCATCTGGTCCAACCCTCCTGCTCATGCAGGCCCACCTAAAGCCCGTTGCCCAGGATCATGTCCAATACTGTGCATCAGAAAAATTTCTATCCAACTTTATCTTGGAGCTCGCAGTCAGTGAGCGGTGATGCTCTATTAAGAACTGGGTGTAAAACCTCAGCAAAAAGGCATTATCTTAGCAGGACAGGTTCCATGGATCATATACACATGTGTAATTGTACAGAAAAGATGGGCTGATTTTACTTTTTTAAAAGGTGGTCAAGAAACTAACATGTAGAAAAGTATTACATTCAAAGAATGTTATTGAATTTGCCCTTACCCTCTCTGTATTTAAGAACAGCAGGTTTGTATTTGTCTCAGAACTCCCAGTTATGCTTGCTCACGGCACAAGCAGTTTATAATTATATGATTACTTATTTTGCCATGGGACCTTGTGTCATTCACTGCACTCAGTGAACAAATAAAGAGACACAATTAAAGTTAAAAGCACAATCAAAAATCTAATATGTCTTAGTTTTCAAGTATATGGCTTTACAACCAAAATAATGTTCCCTAAATATAGTTTTCATGGATGGAATAGACATGCATAATCTAAGAAGAATTACAAATTAGGGTGCCTGACACTTAAAATTGTGCTAAGTTTGAACGTGTGGACTGTGGCTTCAGATAGTTGCTAAATTAGAAGCTCTCTTCCATTCTCTACTGTCTGTAGCTGTTTAGTCTGAAACAGAGCTTGAACTGAATATTTGTAGATTATGGTCTAGCAGGATGTTGTTTGGTACTTATCGCTTGCTGTGTCATACTCTGGTAAGTTCCCTCTCCTGCTAGTATCAAGAGAATTTATACCCGGAGAACTATCATGTGTGCTAACCACATTTTCTCACTAACACAACCTTTTCACACGTGGTCATATGAGGTTTACTGAAGATGAAATGGCTTGACCAGAGTAAATATGCAACTAAGAACTTCAGGTGAAAGGAAAAAATATGTATGCATGCAGACACGTACAAAGGCAAGAGAAAATATCACATTGTTTTAGAAGCACATTTGCCTTCAGAAAATAAAATTATAATAATTTCCTAAAATGAATACACAGCATTTAAAATACTGATGAGAATATAAACATCCCTGTCTGACCTTTCCAAAAGATTTGAAGTCTCAGTCTGGCTGTGCATTAACTACTCCATATTGTGGCTTGAATTTAAAATGTCCTTAGGCTGAAGTGCCTAATGAGCAGACACAAAGACCTGATGGATTCATGAAAGCCAAGCCAGAACAGATGTGCAATTTTTGTAGGTTTGGGAGCTGCCTTTTTTTTTTTTTTTAAACTTGATTCATATTCATGGCCTAAAACAGAAAAGTCTTGTCTTGACGGGTATTTTAAAACTTGACAGAACACACCTAACTTATTTTACACAGAATAGGTGCATGACGTGGGAGACTTACTTGATGTGCAAGCAGTCAGTTGGTAGTATTAGATGCTGTGACCCAATTACACTGTTTGTTTCGAAAGGTTTTGTCAACCAGAGACATGAATTGCTGCATTACAGTGGGGAATACTAATGATCACTGTCAAAGGATAAAACTCTCTGATCAAAACATTTTCAACAAGTCTCCCAAATCTATCTAAGGTTATTAGTTAGACAATATATCCATGAAAGGCCCTAGGCAGTAACTCCTTTGACTTCTTTATTGTAAAGACACAGACCATTCCTCAGTGAAGATATTTCTTTGACAGTTCGTAAGGGTCGAGCTCTGACTGTGGCTGCCAGATATTAAACATTTTGCACAGAAAGGTTGATTCCTAGTTTCTTAAAATTAAGGGAGGCTAAAAACACACCTTTTGAGGTCTATAACATCATCCATAAGTACAAGTTAGTAAATAGTAAATCTTTCAATTTTTAGTAAAATGCATTACGTATCTGAATTTCACATCTCAATGTTTTCAGTGTTTATCAACAGATAGACATTAGCCTGACGTATTTGAAAATACATGCTGCAGGACATCAGTCTTTCTCCGAGTTTGGCAAGCATTTTTCCTCAGGTTGTTTTGGCTTGGTATAGTCTCTTCTTGCTACAGTTCAGAAGTTTTGAAAAGTTAAAGTCTTTGGGAATGAATTGATTGTTTCACTATTCACTATTCACCTTGGCTTAGACACAACTCTGCCTCACCACCTTTCACTGTTTAGTTGTGTGGATAGACAGGTTGTTGTGGGGCACAGTCTCTCCCTCCCTTTTCTCTTGTAAATCCTGATCCTGCTAGTGATGCTCTGTGTGGGAGGTAGCCCCTCAGTTCATTATGAATGCTGCAACTTTATCAGAATCAGGCATGCTCATAAATACCTTGGCGCCGTCACAGCGATGGACTTCTCCAGGACAAACACAGGCTGAATAAATTGTAAGAGTCACATTCACTGCTTCCTACAGTTTTATATGCTGGAGGGATGTATAACATGTTGTCCAAAATCCTTTAGTTTAGCTTCCACCACTGTAAAAAGACTACCCTCTGGGAAATTGTCTTTAAGTGATTCCACTGGTTTGTGGAATTCAGGATTAACTTAATAGCAGCTGTTTTAGGAAGCGACATGTTAGACCAGCTACTGAGAAACATGTGGACACAGACTGAAAAAACAACTAGCTAAAACAGAATTATTTTTCGTCTGCCCTTCCTTAGCAAACTTTCCTTGAATATAAAGAAGTTGGAGATGTGCATTCTCACCTTCACATGTAGCTATTTTGTAACAACACCTATTAACATGTAAATGCTCATAACTTGTGATTTTAATATTTCCTTCTTCTCCATTCTCTCTTGCACACACACACACTTAACATGGTACATTCTAACGTTTTGATGTTAAAATACAATGTGTGAGTAACGTGCATATGATGTACACAGTTTATACAAAAACCAGATAAATTTCAGGCAAAGCTAAATTACTGAGCCAGAGGAGACTAAGAATTAATGACTGTGTAGTGTTACATGCTTGAAGTCCTTCCTAAGGTATGACACAGTAGAATATAGTCATTCTTACCTGGTTTGTGATCTTATATTCAACAAATTTTATATAAATCTTATCTTTCTATATTATTTTTAATGTATGTATAATTATATGAATGTAACATTAAAATAAAATAAAATATGTAATATGTAAATCTTACATGATGCAGATTTCAAGCTTAAAGTGATGAAATTATTAACATTATGATAAGATACATTTTAATATTATAAACTGGAAATTAAAAAAAAATTAAATCCAGTTCTACAATTCTGTGATTATAACAATTCAGGTTCAACAGCTGTTGCACTTATTCAGCCAAAATAAACCTACCTCACTAGAGATTTGAAATTTTACAACTTATGTTTCCAGCAAGTGGAACTGGAGGCATCGATTTAATCTTCTGTTATACTTACCTAAGTACTGTTATACTCTGTTCTAGCTGACATTTAAAGCTGGGAAAAAAATAAAGTTCAGTGTTAAATACCTTTGCTAGATGGGCAATGAAAAGTTGCTCCCCACACAAATATATTTTAATCTACCTATTGATAAAATATCCTTCCTCTGTTTAAATCACTTTGTTTACTAAATATATCACAAAATTCAATATTATATGTGCCTATTCAAAAACATATTTTTTTTTCTGTGTGATCATAATTGACTAATTCTGCATAGTCAGAGTTGAAAATGAGAGCTCATTGCAGAGTGAGAGGAATGCAGGTCATGAACACATGAACCAAGCTGTGAGCCAACACGGTGCCATATTCAGCAAAATGAGGATTGTGACACCAATTACTTTCTGTTTCATTTATGCGTTTTCCTGTAAAAGTTGCTAAGTCAACGGTGCTGCAGGACCTATACAGGATGATGGCAGCAGGTTTGCATTGCATTGCCAGTCAAAAGAAATGCTCTTTCATTTAATTTGACTATAGTAGATCAAGATTTTGGTCATATACCCACGGAAAAATTTGAAACAAACAGATTTGCTATTGTGTTACAAAATCATAGGTATCCCAGAGTAATGGGAGGATTAAAAAACAGCTTCAACAGATGGCAATCCAACTAAGCTGCCATTAAAACTTTTATTCTTGCTGATGTGTTTTATTTTGTTTCTTGTATTATTACTGTTCCAAGACAACCAGAGTATTGAATAAGTATACTTTTAATGAAGGTTATAACAATATAAATTTAAACAAAATGTATTCAAGAAAAAAAGTCTCTCTGTAATTGAAGAGTTCCATTAATATATATTTGCTTCTCATAGCTTTAGATTAACAAAGATCTTTATACATTTTCTACAATTATTTTGTACTGTATTGTAAATTTATTTTAGGCTTCTTGCATTTAGGGTTGATGTAAATCATTCTAGTTTTATCGCTATTACAGGTCACAAATGCATTCTTTTCCTGGAAATTTTAAACCAAGTACCTGTGCTTTTCTGTGTCATAACTGTTTGTATTTTGAAAGAGAAATTTCTCCCTTAATTTAGCTGATGATACATAAGCAAGGTACAAAATAATTAGTGTGTTTAATTAACAAGACATGAGTCCCTGGCAGACTTTATGCTTTTTGAGAAGGAAATAATTCAGATGCAAATGTGAATTTCAGTGACAGATAAAGCATAGTCTTGCAGAGATATCTTTAGAGTTTTGTAGTATTTCAGCTGACAATTGATGAACTGTTTAGTTAAGAAATTTAGGCGTTGTATCTCGAATATTCAACTTTTCTGCACAAGTGCAAAAAAATTCCCACCCAGGCTGATTCATACAAATTTATCAGAAAAATAACAAGCCCAGGTATATTCTTAGCCTACATTATAAACATACACCAAAAAAAAGTCAGAAGCCTCATTTTCCAGTTCACATTTGCAGGCCCAGCTTATCCGGTGCTTCTAGAGAACCCCTGAAGATATGTGGTATTAAAAATTCAGCAGACTCATATTGCTTCCAAAGCTGAATGCAGTCTGACCTGAGCTTGGAGGTGCTGCAAAATGTGGTAAGCATCTGACAAACAATTCCAAGAGGAAGTACAACGTTGTTAGAGCCTGAAGTATTTCATTTAGGTTCTGCAAACATGCAAAATTCATAGAATCATAGAATGGTTAGGGTTGGAAGGGACATAAAAGATCATCTAGTTCCAACTCCCCAACTGCTGGCACTTTCTACAGAAACTACCTCTGTGATTATTTGTGAGATCACCTGGCAATTTTAGTGAGGCCCAAGCTTTTATCAGCAGATATTTCTTTTCATAGTGGGATTCACTACAAAAACTTCAGCTCTAGCCCTGCTGGTGAGGCATTTTATACCTCTCTCACAGTGAGACCCACAGCTACTCACTGAAAGCACAAGAGCGTGGTGAGAAATACAGGATGTCCTACAGGAATGCCAGAAATTTCTTACCTCCATCAATTTGGCAACATCCAGCCAAAGCCTCCTTGTAGTTTATACATGGATTTGACTAACCTTTGGTGAGAGGTTGCACTGAAGTGAAATTACATCACCCCAAAGATTTTAATATGTTAAAGATCTTAGCATTTAGCCACATGCATACAGAACAGTGCTTTGATTGGCCTTTAGATATGCAAACCAGTGCTACCAGGCAGTATCAGAATAGGTTGTGTCTAGTTATGTCCTTCAGCTTTCACTCTTTGATCCTCACTTTGCCCCTGTAATTCCTCTCTGAACTGTGGTCCCTGCTCCAGTCAAACCTGTTGTGTTCAGGCATGATCTGCTATTTTAGCAAATGTTATTGACTCTAATGAAGTCTTGTGTCCTCTTTAAGGTAAACACTCCACTATTTCCTAAATGCTTAGAAGGCACACAAGCCTTCTGCTCCTTTAATCAAATGTCCTTATTAAAAATAAATAAATAAATAATAATTTTAAAAAAAAAAAAACACAAAACAGCCTGCAGCCTTTTTTTCTAAATTTTTTACTTTGCCCTTCTGCCTGCTGCTTTTTATTCAGCATGCTGAAGTCTGCCCTTTAAAAGTTCACTGCACGTCACTGCTGGAGGAAGCACGGGCAGCTGTTACTAGGATACTAAACTTAATTGTGCAGCAGGCACTATCAGCTGAAGACATGCCTAGGTTCACCTCATCTAGAGGTGCCCATCCTTTGATATTCATGTGGGCTGAAGATATGACTACGCCACTGTATTTATGGTTTTCTAACCGACTACAGGATGTACCTCAGATTTTTTTGGTCTAGTTGTTGCCTTTCTACTGATTATCATCATTCTTTCCAATAATCTACTCTGCAAAAGAAATGTACATAGAAAGTGTTAGGAATTCCTTAAAATGCAGAATGAGAGGATAAAAAAAGATACATGAATAATTTAGAAAACAATACTTATCAAGAAATGAGTGCCAGAGAAAATATGGTTTGTTATTATATGATATTAGATCAATCCATAGCATTGCTACAAAAAATTGCCAAGCTCATCTCCTGGAACCAGCTCTCTTTGCACTATACTGTCCCTGCAAGGCTCCGGTGGAGATGGGGATCATGCTATATGTGGCACTTATGTATAATATGGCAAAAATTTTATTATGACATAAAGCAATCCAGAAGAATGTGGTTCTGAGACGTGTCACTGTGTCTTTGCAAAATGGGAGAGGAACTTCTATTGCTAAATTCTCTGCCCAGAAAACAGATGAAATGGAGAAGTTACGTGCTTTACTTTGGAGAAAACCTATAGCAGAACCAGAAAATGAACTCCCAATTTCCAAAACATAGTTTTACACTTCATCACCAAAAAATCCTTTCTTCTAGTGCTACTCCAAAGTCTATTTACATGGAGAGACTGATATTTGTAATGTTAATCAACTCCATACTCCCATTCCTCAGCAAATGCTGCAATGCCCAAGCCAGCTGTAAAGACACTGTGAGCATGTGTGTTTCAATTACTCGTAAGGATGGCAATAACTGCAAGCTACATAACAAGATATTGTTGTGCTTCTTGCTATTGTATGTATTTATGTATCCAACAGATAGACATGTTTATTAAACCTCACTACTTTTTCTCTGTCCATGAATATTTCAGCATAGCTCACCATAAACAAATACTTCAGAGGTTATATCAGTCATGCCAAAGTGTGTCATTGTAGACACAACATTAAGCTTCATGAAAGGCAAACCTAATATCAAACCCCACATATCTGTGTTTGATCTTCTGCAATAAATATTTACACTTAAACTATTTGCAGATATTTAGTCAGCTACTCATGTCCTGCAATGGATGATACTTTGCCCTTTAGATATTGGGAATATAGGCTATTCTCTATTATTTTTTGGTTTCTTTCAGTTGGCTAACTGTAAGATGTGCTAGTATAGGAGGAAGGAACTTTGAACATACGTACACCTATTTTGTAGAGGTACTTGTTTTAAAAGATCTGGTCCGTACAACAGGAAGAAGCGTATTTTGCTAAATAACTGTCCTTGAATAGCTCACCTATTGAACACTGTAAAAGGCAAGGTGTAAATTAATATATATGGAGGGAATGCACAGAGTGAACTGAAATTTCAGTTTTAACAGGTGACTGGAAAAAAAAATAGGAGACAGGGTCCAAAGTTAAAAAAGTAATAAGTAATTAGAAATGTCCTATTGTAGCCAATATTTGTGGCGATCACGCTGACCATTTTGTTCTGCTCCCAAGGATTATGTTAAGGATCCACAGCATGTGGCTCTCTGGTCTTTCACAGAACCCGCTCTGCTCCTTCCAACAGGGCATCCTAAAGGGTTATCCTTTACTTTCATCCCATAAGAAAAAGGAGCACAGCTGAGCTGTTGACATACAACGGTAATACATTTGCTAGTAAAATTGTATAACGCCATATGTGCATTAGGCTCTCATCAACCTGAGCAGCTGCAGGTCAGTTTGCCAGATGTAAACTCCTTGACACCTACTATCTGTACATGCCTATTAAAGCACATGTCTGATAGCAAAAATAAATCAGCATTTGATTTTAAGTATTTTTAATAATGCTGAAAATGCTTTTACTAGTTAGACAGTGACCATAAAATCTTTCCGTGTACTACAGATATGCCTAAACAGATGCACACTAAAATGAGTTGTATATTAGTTTGGTCAGTGGAAATGCTAGTAATATTTCAGTTTCACCTCCTCATTCTTTGTTTTAGTTATGTACCCTCTATACTCAAGGCAGTTGTTTCAGAGTTGTCTTTGCCACAGTAAGGTATGGGACACTGACCTTTCCTACGCAGCTGGAGGAAGATATGTCAGCTGGCTCCCAGGCAACTGGACAAAACATCAGTACTGGTTTTGTGCATCTTTATTATAAAAAAACGTACAAACATGTACTGCCTCTCAAGAAGAGATCATAGCGTGGATATAAGGCATGAGATAGCTTATGCCCTCCAGAGTTACCAAAGTAACTCTGGGAGTTACCAAAACGTTGGCATGTGACCATGCAGACATGCCAATTAAACTTACCGATGCCAGAGCAGTTCACACAGTAGATGACAGATGTCACATAAATACAGGTGCATTAAAAAGAGGAAATGTTATCATTTTAGCGTACTTCCTTTGCTTTGCAGGGTTCTAGGGGAACAAGAATGAGGTAATTCTGTAGGCACAGACAAACAGGTCTTCAGTTAAACATTTTATCAAGAGTGAGGAATAAAGGTGCTATTCCAGAATGACAGATAGGAGCATGTATCAACATGGTGTGGTCCCATCTAAACTAGAAATGGCCTATGAGAACCTGAAGTGAGACCCTCAACCTGTGTTAGATAGGTTAAGTAGCTAGAATGACATGCTAAAAGTGTAAGATTTGCCAGGGTAGTCCCCATATTTAGGGTCTACTGGACCCTACAAAGACAACTTTCAAATTGGCCTTGCAGTTTCCTGCTTGAGAAGGCCAATGAGAAGAAGGACCATGTCAGGAATGGTATCAGAGGTTAACAGCAGGGCCTCAACAGCACCAAATGTGCTATTAAGTTGCAGTAAAGCAACTGTGAGCAGCTTCACATAGGACGGTTCAAAGTTTCTAATTCGCAAAAGCTCCTAAAAGCCATTTCAGTCCTCTCCTAACCTGATTACCATCCATTATCCCATCTCATTAAAGCCTACAATTCATGCCCTAAATATAGTCTGTTAAGTTTTAAGTGCAATTTGGATCTACTTTCTCATTGCAATTAGAGGCAATGGTAAAGCTGCCAACTGGAGACTGCTTGTTATTTATGAATTCAGAGTTAGCAATTCTCTTTATATCCCAGTGATGGCAAGATCAAGTAGTATATTTGCTACACAGGTTTGAGGGTGGAGGGTGGGAAGAAATAAAGAGAGAGAAAGAGCCTGCTGGTCAACAAGTGACAGGTATTTTATAAAAAGCAGTCCCAGTAATGGCACAAATACAAAACAGAAGTGTACAAGTACATACCTCAATAACACTCCATTATTAACATACCTCAAGCACTCCATTTTGAAACTTCCAAGTGGCTTTAGGTGTAAGAATAAGGTCTGGTGTCGTGGGCACTGTCAAATTGTCAGTACAGCCTACAACTCAAAACATGAATTCTTTGTGAATTAACAATGTCACCTTCTCTCCAAGAGAGGTGTGGGTGGACATTCAATCACTTGGAAAGTGAGAACAGTCAGTTGCATAGAGTGCAGCATTTGATCTATTTCTATACTGTTAAAAATACTCTTTTTCCATGGCCATTGCACAGTTTCTAAGTAGGCCTTTTCCTCAAAGGAACTGTGTGATCAGAACAAGGATAGCACAAACCCTTCTAGAAATTCTGCAGTCTAAGCTATGCATTTAGCCATAATGTGAATAAATTAAATGTTGAAATGTTATTTTGAAAGAGAGAACACAAATTTATGCCACCCCTAAAGACAGAATAAATTTTAGTGCACTGTTTGTGGGGGGCTGATTCTCTTTTCTGCTAGCTTTATAAAAGTTCTCCCATTTTGTTGACTTCATATTTTAGCAGATCACTAATCTGTCACAGATGTAATAAGAGCTTAATATGAGAAGTCTTGTAAGACTTATTTAAACAAATTTTTTCTACTCGTAAACAAAGGATTGAAAACTAATTACAGGATACAGATTCTTCTAAAAGAATCTAATATCAGCCTAGGCAGATGTCTTTCACTCAATAATTTAGGAACAACTAGACAGATGAAAGGCTCTTCCTTTTATAAAGTAGGTATCAGTGGACGCTTCTAATGTTAAAACTAGTGGGAGTTTTTCACACCAAAGCTTTACACCAAAACATTAAAACAGGTCAATGATTTTTCCAGTGGCTGCAGTACACAAATCAAAAAGTTACATCGTTCTAAGAGATGTAGTCTAATCCAGCAACCAGTTAATGAATGAATATTTTTTTTTCCCTGGATTACTGATTTACTGCTTCATTCCATTCTTTGTTCACAGTCCATAACAAAAAACCTACAATGACTGTATTGCAGTTTCTGCCTGTATGGTTTATCCTAAGTCTATAATAACTCTCACGTTTAAAAATGGATACTGCAGTTTCTCTCACACTTCTATTTTATAAGAGAAGCAGTAGTCAAGACTTCAGCTGATTGTCAGTGTAAACCCTGATGGCAGTACCAAGACAACAGTTGGTTGCACTTGGTAACTCCAGTGAGATAAGTTTGCCCGAAGGATGTTAAGCTAACAGCAGCAGTGAAGAAATGTAAGAAATAACTAGTTTCTGCTATAAACAATAGAAAGAAGCACATCAAATTAAGAACTAATCAATAAAGAAATTAGCAAGAGGCAGCCAAGTAAGTGGCAAGATTACATTCAGAAGAATCTGAAAGAAAATTCAGATTTAACTCTTCAGAAACTGAACAGAAATAATGAAAAATCTAGAAAAAAACCCACCTTGTTAATATTAAGAAACTAGAAAACTAATGAATATTGCCTTAGTTGTGGGTGTTAGATCTGCTTCTCCATAGGTGGTTTAAGTCTTAAAATCAGGTCCAGATTCAGACCTTGGAATCTGACAGATCGCAATGTATAATGCAGCCCAATAGACTGATTTCTGGAATAGGGCAAACAGTGACACTCCTGCAGCACCACCTTATACTGACTTTATACCTGGCCTGTTTGCCTGCAAGTGACAGTAATCTAGTAAATGGCCTCTGCTAAGGTCAGAAGATATGCAAGTGAAGAGAGACGTTTATTCTCCAGGATCTATGATGATCATGGAGCAAAATGACCAAGCCCAAAGTAATTGTGGGAGTTTATCTTACTGACATTGCTTTTTGTATTTCCATCCTGAAATTGAGAAAACAACAACAACAAAAAATCCTGGACAAGTCAGAAAACCTTAGGTTTGATAATAATACATTCTTATGAGACCTACAATTCTGGCCTATTTTTTTTAGCTTGTATCTAATTGTCCTCTCTGTTAATAAAATCCCAGTATCACCTAAAGTCTCTATGGGTTTGAAAGAGACAGTCAAGTTCCTTCCATTTTTCCCCGCGATACTTTTTGAAACAGCCTTTGTAGTCTCCACCTGCTGTTCTGGCATTATGCAGTGACTGCATAGCTGTTATTCTACCTCCAGCCAGGACCAGAATTATTCATGCATTGAATTTAGACACTACTGTACATTCGCAGTACTAGACTAAGCAGGTATTAAACTAAGTTGAACTCCATTCTTGCCAGGCCAAACCATGAGCTAGCAAAGCGGTCAGTTACCATACACTGACCTCTCAATGAGGATGGTAGAAATCTCAGATATTCCAGTCTCAGATTGCAACTGTCTTGCAGTGACGGCTACTTTCTCTCAAAACCTTTGCTTGCTTGGGCAAGCCTTCTACTTCATGTCTCACTGAAAGTATGTGAAACATCTTAAGTGAAGCTGAGTTTACATAATGCGTACACAAAATTTCTTTCCCTTCAGTCAGAACATTTTTCTTCTACTGAGTGTGTCCCACAGGGCACGGATTATTTTAGGTGCTTCCTTGCACCTCTCTGAGTTTTTTAATATAGGAACACAAAACCGTTACGAAAATAAAAAGGATTGCTCTGCTGTCTGATGACATCTCCTAAATTATTGCAGGAAATTAGAAGCACACAAAGGTTTATGATTATGACATATGGTCCAATGGAACATGTATTATTCTTACCATGATTTTGGCATGTGTATTGTAATGGCTGGTCAGAGTATATTCCCCTTCCTCTGATACTCTTATTATTCATAAATAAATAAATAAGATTATAATCTCCTGAAATAAATTTTCTTATATTCTTTAAGTAAGGTAGTCTTATTATTATTCCAAATCTCAAATGCTGTGAAGATTACTCCAAAACACCATTAGTATGTTACATCATATTATTAGAATTTTGGCAGTGTCATTACAGATAGATCACAGAAATTAAATTATGTTAAGAATTTTAAAAGGCTTTTCATAAGATAGATTTCTCAAGTTTAAATTCTTCCCTACTGTGATTATACTATCCTAACTGCACACAACAGCTCATGATATATTTTTTTATTTCCACTTTCAGGAATCATAACCCCACTCCAGCTAATTGACTTCACAGCCTTATGTCAACAGTTTAGTTTTGTAACAATATCACCAAATCACATCAAGAAGAGTAAAAATTTGAATACCCACCATGCTCTGATGTGCACTACTTCCAGAGAATATTTTGTTCCCTCTAATTTTTCTGCTAAGCAGCATAGTTACAGTTAAAAAAGATAAATTTTGGCATCATGAAGTCCCTGTGCTTTTATATGGTTTACATTTCCAAGGGATAAAAGAGGAAAAAAGTAAAACTAAAAATGTTTGCAAACAAGCATCTTTTAAATAATTCATATTAAAATGAAACTATCTTTGCAAAAGATATTCTTTATATTCCTTTTTATTCCCTTCTGCCATTCTACAGCTCATCAATAGACCTTCAAAATTGCCAGCTGCCTTTCAAATAATTTATAGATGCTGTGATAAGAATCATGAAGACATTCAGAGCCAGCTTAATTCTCTGCATAACACCTTTACTATAACATATCTGTAGTTATACAATTTTTTAAAATATCTTAATTCTTTTTTTTGCTTATGTAAGTAATTTTTAACTGATTTAAATCAAAGAGGTTGCCCACATGTATAGATAGATATGTATTTCATAGCTGCAGGTAGACTGACAGGGTTTTTTCCTCTTTTTTCTATGAAAAGATTTCCCCTATATCTACCCTGGATACACATTCATTTGGCAATGCAATCATAGGTCATCGTAGGTACAGACTGGATAAGAAAGGGAACTAAACTGTCCAGAAATTAACTCTCCAGGACTATTTACTAAATGCCTTTCCATTGTAGTCTACAAGCATCTTATTTATCCCCTAAGAACTTTGATCCTTAAGCTAAGTTAACAATCCACTTAGTAGTGGAATTACAGTGGTAGTTTTCCTGTATGTACAAAGCTCCCAGTTCATACACCGAAATCTAATAGCTCACATGTTCAAAACTTCCAATGACTTTTCATTTGACTGACATATTCATGGAATTGTTTTGCAGACCAAGACATCCTATTCATACTTGTCCCTCCTGTTCTTATAAGTATCTAAGTATTAGGATTAAGAGTGATGGAGCAGCCCTCCCTCTCCTCCCCTTGGCCAATGAAATTTTAATTACAAAATGCAGAGCTGATCAGGAAAAATAATATATTTAAATCTCTGACATGTGTGCATGTAAAGTAGACATGTGATAAATTGCAGAAGATGGGTGCATTTGTAATTTACCTAGGATCATGGGAGGGAGGCCAAGTCTGCTGGCTAGCCTGGCCTGATGTTCTACAAAACAATGTTAACATAGCTCAATAAAACAAGATGAAATTTCAAGAGCAAAGAATCATTTCAGGTTTTTATATGAGAGATGGCTATTCCCTGTCTGAAGTTCTTTAACAATAATCCAAAAAATAAATTTCAGAAATTGAGCTCAGATATTTACAGAGACACATTAGGGAAAGAGATTTGATTTTGAGAATCTCAATGATTCGTCTACATAAAAGGCAGACTTTGGATGTTTTAATCTCACATTCAGACCTCTCTGGTACTTGTATCCAAAGGTCATCTTTAAAGATGAATCAATTAGCCATAGGAGTTTCACTTTATTACTGGACCTTTTGAACTTAATATTTACATATACATACTTACACATTTACAAATTCCTGTCTCTATTTTTTTGCCTTTTATGAAAAGAAGCAGTGTCTAAAAAGTCTGATTTGCTCTCACAGTCCTTGCTCAAGCATGAAAGAAATCAACAGTCCTTTATTCACTTTCTGTAATAAGGGCCCCAGTCTAGCCTTAGATTATTCTAACAGCATTCATCTGAGGTCCTACCCACCAATATCCTTCTTTTTAGGGCAAGAAACATGTTTGGCATATAATGTCTACAGAAAAGTAATGATAGAGAAATTTAAACTGAAACATTTCAGTATTTTCTATATACAGGCTATAATTACTCAACACATCTAGTTGAATTAAATTGTGCTAATCAAACAAAAAATGTTATTCCAGATTGCAAATAACACAGCTGGTGACATGGTGAAGCATTTAAAAGTATCATAATCACAGAAGGAAGAGTGATAAAGGGATGGAAAATGCATGACAAAACCAAGGGAGGATACTGAGCAAGGACTGCTTTTAAAATTATGAGCCTCTGAGCTGGTTGTAGACTACAATGGAAAGGCATTTAGTAAATAGTCCTGGAGAGTTAATTTCTGGACAGTTTAGTTCCCTTTCTTATCCAGTGGATGTGAAGAGTGCACTGGTGCAGGTATTCAAAGGGTTGCACCAGTGCACTCTTCACATCCACAGACCATATTGCAGTTGGTACAGCAGAGATTTTAGGCTAATGTTTAGCAGTGCCTGTTGATTTCCCATAGTTAATGTAAAGAAAAAGAAAAAACTATTTACTGTTCCCTTCCTTTTTGTTAGTGGTGGTTCATCTCTTGCACTTTACATTTGAGTAGGTATGTGATATTGTGAGTTTATTTAATGAGAGTGCATGTAAGATACAACAGCAGCTCCTGAAAACGCATACTAACACATAAGCTGGTCTAGATTCAATTTTATGGCCCTTTGCACCAGAGAATAAATCTTATGATACAATATGAAAAATGTTGATTGCACATGCAGAGCTGTGAGCACCATCTGGTTGCCTTGTTTGTCTAACCTCATGGGTTTCTCACTACAGCTGCTAATAACATTGTGATATTTTCATGATAGATCACTTCAGATAATATCTGTGTGTTACACCAAATAATACTGTCTTAAATTTGAAGTTTGGGTTTTCAATGCTGTATTTATGTCTTCAAATGGAGAAGAATTAGATTTGAAATAAGAACTGTGGCTTAGTGTAACAGGATTTAGTTTGCTGTCCTTGTTATCTGAAAACTCTAAGAAGTGGTACGTGTGAGAATTCCAGTATTTTGCCTGATATAATAGCTACCATTCTCCAGCACTCCC
Source organism: Psophia crepitans (assembly GCA_013399095.1). NCBI lineage: Eukaryota > Metazoa > Chordata > Aves > Gruiformes > Psophiidae > Psophia > Psophia crepitans. The sequence goes on along the minus strand of VWZZ01002175.1, from coordinate 46,508 downwards.
TGAGCTGCCTCAGAAAGACTAAGCAGAGGGGGACCTGTTTAAAAAAAAAAAGAATTGCCTTGAGCTTGCTTAAGGAATTCTTCAGAAGCATTCAAAGAACTAAATGACATTTTGTATTTATTTTCAGACCATTTATGAAGGTTTATGAAGTTTCAAGTCAAATTTTGTTCTCACAGTAGAATAAGAGTGGTTAACTTTGCAAAAGATTTGGACTGAAAGCACTGTAAAAAATGTGATTGAGATGAATCAGAAAGAAAAAAAAAAAGAAGAAAAAGAAAAAAAAAAACACAGAAAACCTTGGATTTTCTTAAAGGACTACATGCGACTTGTGCCCTCTTAGGCATAGAACCTGGATCCAAAAAGCATAAACCTGACCTCTGAAGCCTCAAAGGATTTAGAAGGAGATTTTTACTTAATTATTCAGTAAAAAATAAACAATGATATTACACCAATCTTTCAATAACACCTCACTATAGGTTATGTAAAAGCCAAAATTATCGGATTATTCTTATGCTCTATTGTTACACAGGAACTGGAAGGATAATTCAGACCAAGGAATCCAAAAGCACAGGCTGAAGTGTCTTTGCTTATAATTCACAAAATGAGGTTTTAATTGTGAATGTAGGTTGTCTTGAACTACCAAAAATGAGTGTCGGTTGCATGAATTCTAGTCAGGCATGAACTAAAAAATGATTCTGATTCTCCCTTTCACAATGTTGTACAGCAAAGATCTAACATGTCACATCATGTTGCATCTCTGGTTGGCCCCAGGGCACTGTTCTGGGCTCAGGAGAGCTAGATTCGATGGCTGCCTTAGACATAGCCTTATTGTGGAAGCTTGGTTAAATCTCTTAGTCGATTTTCTGGGAATTGAGCACCTAAGTGCTTTTCAAGATCTGATCCTCTCTGTAAAATAAAAAGTAGAGAAATTCACATTCTCAAAGAACCTGCAAAGTTAAGAATGTGTCAATATGTATGAGGTGCCAGAAGATATTGACCACAAAACCCCAAAACAAACAAACAAACAAAAAACCCCAAACAAAAACACCAAAGCGAAAAAAACAGACAGGCAGAAACAAATATTTTGTTAGAAAGAACTGGGGATAATTATCAGGTTCAGATGCTCTACATCAAGCCTAAATTTCCATCTCTCATTTGCCAGCTGAATGTGCTTTTATGGTTATTTCACTGGACTCTGCCTCAGTTTTCGCATCTGGAAAATATTATCAATCTCTTTTTTTAAAGGATTTTGAGATCTATTAAGCAAACAACATAATAACGGATTTGATTGCTGTTCTCACTGAACACAAAGCTGAAAAGGACATATATGTTGCTTGGCAGAAACAGCACTAGAGTATTTTTCCTATTAGTTGCTAGTAAGTACAATGTGTTGGGGTTTTGTACTATTGAAGTAGCGTGGATAAATCCACAGATCCCAATAATTAGCATCAGTCCTCAGACACCATGAGTAAAAATGGGCGCCTATATACAGCCCTCAGAAAGAGCATTTTTGATTTCTGCCTCTTCTGATACAGTGGATTTCATAGAATCATAGAATGGTCTGGGTTGGGAAGAACCTCAAAGATTAGCTAGTTCCAATCCCCTCTGCCGTGGGCAGGGACACCCTCCACTAGACCAGGTTGCCCAAAGCCCCATCCAACCTGGCCTTAAATGCTTCTAGGGATGGGGCCTCTACAACTTCTCTGGGCAACCTGTTCCAGCACCTCACCGCCCTCACAGTAAAGAGTTTATTCCTAAAATCTAATCTAAATCTTCCTTCTTTTAGTTTAAACCCATTTCCCCTTGTCCTATCACTACTCTTGCCAGTAAACTGGAAGGTACTGGATGGCCGCAATAAGGTCTCCTTGGACCCTTTTCTTCTCCAGGCTGAACAACGCCAACTCTCTCAGCCTGTCCTTGTAGGAGAGGTGCTCCAGCCCTCTGATCAACTTTGTGGCCCTCTGCTGGACTTGCTCCAATAGCTCCATGTCTTTCTAGTATTGGGGGTCCCAGAGTTGGAGACAGTACTCCAGGTGGGGTCTCAGGAGAGCAGAGTAGAGGGGGAGAATCACCTCACTCGATCTGTTGGACACACTATTTTTGATGCAGCCCAGGATACAGTTGGCTTTCTGGGCTGCCAGCACACACTGCTGGCTCATGTTGATCTTTTCAGCACCCCCAAGTCCTTTACCTCAGGGCTGCTCTCAATCCATTCATCACTCAACCTGTAGTTGTGCTTGGGATTACACTGACCCACATGTAGGACCTTGCACTTGGCCTTGTTGAACATCATGTAGTTCACAGAGGCCCACCTCTTAAGCCTGTCAAGGTCCCTTTGGATGGCATCCCTTCCCTCCAGCATGTTGACCGCGCCACACAGCTTGGTGTCGTTGGCAAACTTGCTGAGAGTGCACTCGATCTCATTGTCCATGTCACCAACAAAGATGTTAAACAGTGCTGGTCCCAGTACCAGCCCCTGAAGAACGCCACTCATCGCTGACGTCCACCTGGACATCGAGCCTTTGACCACAACTCTTTGAGTACAACCATTCATTTCACAGAACCTCTTCCCAAAGTACAGGTTGATGTGGGATGCCCATTTCAGTCTTGCGGATATAACGTAGTTGCCAGGCTAGAAAATGTATATGAAAAATAGCCTGTCCTTCTAAATGGAGATATATTCTAGCTTTCCTTACTTGTAATTTATGATCTCCAACTCCCAACAAATATATCTCAGCTGAAATCCTAGCCCCAGGGAACCCAGTGTCAGATCTGTGACATTAGTAGACCATCATGAGCCACTATAAACAGCTAAAATATGCCAGTCAATCTCTCTCACTTGCTTCAGAAATCATAAGGGCATATTCCAGTTTATATCTACCTAAGGTTCAGACTTACAATTTACTTAATTTTTTCTCTTTCAGTACTAATGCTTTTTGCACTGTTCCCAGAATTGTTCTTTTTTTTATTCTAGACATCTATTACATGTTCAAAGACGTTTTTTATTGACATTCTATGAACAGCTTAATTAAAATGTGCTGTTCCATGCATGTCAGAAACACTACAGAATTAAAGTAGAAACAATTCTAAGTAGAGACTTGGTTCTCATTCATGAGTATAAGTTAACCAAGTGAGATGCAATATTCATTCAGAATATCAATGCAAAGAGCAGGCTTATGTCATTTTCTTTTGTGAATTATTTTCTTATTCCTCCCTATTTCTGGAACACCATTGTTGGTGTTTCTGTTAACTGAAGTATGCAAATTTTTGTAATATACAGATGGCCAGATGCAGGTGTTTACCCCCAGAATAGCAGGCTGTCATACCAAAGAGCTAATGACAATTTGAACTGAACATTGTTTTTCCAAGTGAACCATATAAATGTATAAATTTAAAATGCCAGTAAGAATCTAGTGCTATCATGAAGGGATCTCAAACACTAGATTAAAAGAATTACCAGGGGGAAAAAAAACAGTGAAAAGCCACTGACCCTTCTCCTGTGAATAAATTCACATAGCTAAGAATACATGTAGTTGCTTTCAAAAAATTATACAGGCAGTGATCTAGACTGCAAGGAACAAATAGGAGAAGCAGCTTCTTTATCATTCATAAGGGACACATTTGTTCATATGGATAACAGGAAGCAGAGCTTCAGCTCTGCACTCTTTTCCTTTTAAACACAATTGAATATGCTATGTATTTCCACTGTACCTAAGTATGGAGCTAAAAAAACAGTACTGCCTCTGCATACAGAAAACTCCTCAGTGTATTAGTACTTTCCCTAGATCAAGTGCTGCATATTACTGCACTTGAACTCTCTTTATTATGCTGATGTACTAGATAGTCTCCATCAGGCAACAAGGTGTTGTGTGGGGTTTTTTTAATTTGTTTCAAATTAACATTCATTTACTCCACCTGAAATCTAAAAGAAACCAGGAGAAAATAATACCCACCTTCCTTCTAACATTTACTCATTTACAAATGGTAGTAGAAGTGGTCATTTCAAAGATGTTCTTCATCTTTATAAACATACAACTCTTTCATGTGCAGTATCAACAGCCTTTGGAGTCTCAGAAAGAAAATAATAATCAGACCAGCTGACTCAACTGATTTGTCCAGGAAAAAATTGCTTTTATTTGCTACACAGGACCTTGGCTTTGAATGGGCATTCTCTGATTTACAGCAGCCCATATCACAAAGGGTCTGTATTATCTGCACAAAGAGCCACTGCAGATGTGCAGACCAACTTGCTTTCTGGTGCAATGAACACCACTGTTAAAGCAAATGCTAGAACTGAATGCTCCGTCAGCGGAGAGACACAGTAAATTCAAACCACCCCGAGTCTGAACTAGAGGGCTTCCATAACTGGCTCACACCTGCATCCAACAACTCGGACTGCTGTAGGAATGTCCGTTTTGAAAAGAATTTATGGTGGTTTTTTTTTTACAATCAGGAATCATTATTTTTTTGCTACATAGTCAAGGCACCATTACTGTGTTTTACGGTTTGTATTTCTAATAAGGATATGTGCGATATAAATGTTCAAGATAAGTAGTTCAACAGGCAGCAGGGAACTTAATCTTTTAGGAGTGGGGTATTTTTAAGTCTACCACGTCCATCTGAATGGATGTCTGCAGGAGCTTTGTGTCAGACTGACTTCAGTGACTCCAGTCCACAGCCTCTCAGAGCTAGTTCTTTTTCGGAACTGTACTCCCTACCTGGTTTCTAGAGGGGGAAAAAAGGAAGGACTGACCACAAGTGTGAAATTGAGCATTGTGAGAAATCAAACTTAAATTTGTTCATCTTTTTTAAACATAAAAGGGGTTATTGCTATCTCTCACTAATCCAAGACTAGAGGAATTGAAGCCTGAATATTTTATAAAATAAGAAAACAAAAGTACCCAAAATAGCAGAAGTTATTTTACAGTTTTTCAGCATGAGCAGGAATCCTTCCTTTTAATTAGCACTTCTGGAGAGATGAACAGAGCAAAGCATTCACAGGAACAAATTTTTCAAACTGTACACTAGAAGTGAAGCATCCACCTGAGCTCAGGAGTGTTTGATGGGGCTGAACTTGGTGACAGAAGAATTCTACAAGAAACAAATACTCTCCTCTTGAGTTGAATATGCCAATATAACCAAGCCTGATGTCATGATGGTGAGATGTGTGTAGAGTATGGAAAGGAAGACCAAGAGAAGGGTCAGCTTTTGTCTCACAGTGCAGAGTACCAAGCCCAGTTGTTTCCCAGATCTCTTGGGATCTGTTTCCCAGATTCTTGGCTCAGTTATCATTCCTACAGAAATAAATTTGTCCATTTTTAAAGAGTGCAAGGAAAAATAATTTCACTAAGAAAAAAAAATAGAGCTAGATAATATTATTCTCTTGACATTTCTAGATGTCTGTCTGGACATTTCTACTGTCTCAAGCTGGTTACTCCTGCAGATACCTGTTCTCCACTGTGACACTACTCTCTGTTCACCTCCTAAATAACACTGTTTCCCAGCATCTCTTAACTTTGTTCCATGTGCTGCTCTTTCAAAAGCTGAAGACAAACTCTTACAAACCTAAATATTACCACATAATGTTGTCGGTAAAGAATACAAGATAACACGGACAAAATTAAAAAATTACATTCTAGAGCCTTTCAGGCATCCCAGGATAGCATACTGGGAACGTGACCTAGTGACCCATGAAAAAAACATCGTTTCTTTCTTCCCTATTGACGGTGACACGTGTCACACACCATGGAAACAGGTCTCTCTCACTGTTACGCCAGCTGATGAAAACAGTTTAAAAAACTATGTCTAAGCTGTGGATCCCGAAGCTTTCCTGCCTACTGGAGCTCGGTGACTTTGTCAGCTGTATCACAAGCAGAGGCTTGTGAAAAACAAAAAAGGATGAACAAGTCATGGTATATAGAAAAGAAACACAAGGAAAAAACCAGGACAGGTAGACCAGAGAGAAAAATGGGTGGACAGACCTGGATAAAAATGATATAAACCAAAAATGGTCTATGATTAATGATGGAGGCCTTTTACTTGTTGCTTTTTATTTCTGACTTTGGGAAAACAGTACAATCTTTCTTCTTGCTCCTCCTGTATTTAAACAGCAGAAAAAATTCCTGTAGTCTGAAAACATCTAACACTCTGTAGGCCTTCAGCGTAGACCAGACGCACTCATATAACTCTTCCATTAAAATTAAATGTAATAAGAAAAAGCAAACAAAATTTCAGATGATGCATTTAAAAAAGAACAACAAACCCACTGTGGACCAGCCACAAAATCAGCATGAGAAGTATGTCTAAAATTATCAAAGAGGAGGTCATGATGTTGAAAATTTCTCAGTACATCCTCTTCTTTGAAACTGCCAGTTTCCCAGAACCAGAAATTTCCAGAGGAAAATTCTAACTTTCATTAACCTTTCATTAAGTTTCTTGGTTCCAGTAAGGAATTTCTGTTTGACTGTCAGAAACTGAATAGCGCCCAGAGCAGCTGTTCTCTAAAGAAAAGGTCACTTCTCCATAACAGCCTTGGTCTGGGTAGATCATAGGCACAGTCCTTCCTGCTCTCATCTAATACAGAATTTAAAGTGTCACCACGTGAAACAACTCATTCTCTAGTGGGAACAGTATAGTTGCATGCCTTGAGACTGAAGACAGAAAACAGCCTGTCAGCAAGTAGAATCCAATCCACATCTTAATCATTAATAACTTATAAGAGTAGGCCTAGACTTAGTAATACACATGAAACTAATCTGATGAGCTCTATGCAAACAATGTGTCTCCACAGAGCAATGGCAAGATCCAAATTCGAGCACGAAAGCCGTACAGCCAACTGACAGTATCCTGCTTCCTGTTACAAAGCTGGCTTGTGGAACATCCTCCACCTACCTTGAGTGAGTATCCCCTGTATTTATTTTTTTATTGGACTCAGGAATTCTTTAGAAGATGATAAGAGAAAAATTGGCTACTTTTTAAAAAAAATCTAATTACCAGAGAATTCTGACACACCAAAATGTGAGTGTGGCCATGGGTAAAAGTTTCTATTTCAGATTTGCCTGGGAAACATATAAGTAATTCTAGTTAAATAATTTATTTATACCCTTTTACAACGCTAAATGTAAAAGAACTGGTAAGATCTCCACTGAAATTACTAATTCTATCAGAAAACACTAGGCTATCTAGAGTCCAACACACTTTTACCCATTAGGGCTCTATTTTTATATAAAATACTTGTGCAGTGTTAAAATTCACACCCATTAAACCAGAGCATACAGGTCAAGGCAAGAGAAGACTATTTAGATTAAAATATAATTTTTAAATGAGACCTTCTTGTTTAAATTCAGTACAATATCTCTGAAGTTTAAACTGTATGGTATCATTGTAGGTTATATTCCACAGTTGTTAAGAAAACTGAAATGAAAACCACTTAGCATAGCAAATACTTAATAAGAGCAGTTAAATAATGTCACTTCTCATTTCTGTCCTGTAGTGTAGTGTACTGTGATTTGATTATACACAGAACTATATACAACAGAGCTTCAGACATAGCAAAAGTCCCCCTTTTACAGGAGATAGGGCACACAGGTACATATTTATACAGCTGTACCTCTGTTCTCAAAAGTCTATAAATCTATGCATGAAGTGATCATTTTCTGACCCAAATAGTGAAAAAGACACATCAATTTACATTGTAATTAGTGAAAGCAAAGATACAGCTTTAAGAACATAACTGTTTACTCAGAGATTGCACTTCAAAAATATTTGCCTCCTTAATTTTGGGGGGGTTTTGATTACTATTATTTTACTTTCAACACAGCTCTGTGCTTCTGCTTCTATCTTCTGGTACTTGTATTAACAGCTTATAGAAAAGAAACTAGATGTATGTGGAAAAACCAGTAGGTGCTAGCTTTGACCCTTGGGAATATTTAGGTGTCCCAGAGAAGATGCTCATCTCAGAGTTGTCACACAAGAATGAAAAAAGAAAATCCACCTCAGAATCCTGAATGAATTGACATGTGCAACTGCAGAAAAGCTGGGCTATTTAGCTCAGGCTTGATATCGTGCTAAGCCATCAGATTCTAGAAAAGAGTATTGGAAAAGAGCTCCAAAGTAACTGAGCCTACCCTCCTCCCAAGGTTCAAATATAATGGTGATAATTACAGAAAATCAGATGGACGTTTGGTCACCTACTACAGTTCCTTGGCACAATCCATACTGTGATATTTTTGTCAGATGGACCAGCACTCCTGGTACTTGCTCATAGGCTGGGAGAATTGGCAGAGGCCTGACTGCTCCCCATCATGGAGCTGAGTCCTCACCTTTTGGGACTGTGAAGTTGAATGTCTTGCTTATCTTTACCTCTATAACCTCTTCTACTGGTTATTCCTCCATGAGTTTGCAGATAAGAGCAGCAATACATTCCTATGCACATTCTTAAACAGCAGGTAGTAAATATAGGTGAGCCTAGATAGAGATCAGAGAGCTCCTGAGTTTGTCACAACAAATCTGTCTCCTGAGGCAGTTAGTCAATATATACAGCAACATGGCTTGAATCCAGATCCCCCACTGTATACCAGAACTTTACCTTTAAATGAAATTACTTTAGTCTCCTATTAAAGAATTTGTATTCAAAAGGTATTTTGGTCTAAAAATCTACTCTTTTTCATCTTTATACAGAGGTCCTCAAACAGAATGGTGAAAACCACTAATTACAGTTTGAACAACAAGTAATATGGCCTATTTATCAAATTCATTATTTTTTAGACTTGGAACTCTAATAATGTTTTAAGCAAAAGGTTCTACGGCATTAAAAGGATCACATCTAAGGATGTCAACCAAGTTGTCCTCAGTGATTTCACCTGCATGACACAGTTCAGAACACCGGAGTCAAGAGAAGGAACCAGGCTGGGACAAATCAGACTCCCTTTCCTGTTTTACAGCCCTTCAAACTCTGTTCCTCGGGCACTTTCATCAAAAGAAACGGGGCAGTGGGGAGGCAAGGAAAAGCATTACCAAGGTTTCTCTTTTCATTTTCAGCCACTGTATAGGTCAAAAACTCTGATCTCTGCAGAATGCTGAATACCATCTATGGAGTAAGGCATATCATATGCAAGTTCTTCACTCACACATCAGTGCAATCCCATTGACATCAGCCAAGGTGTTGCATTTGAAGCAAAAAGATTTTTCAGGTCATTCAATAGTCACACAGCATGTGTTGGTATTTATGCTCATCTCCAGGAGGAATATTTTCCCTTGTTAGTGTAGCTGCACAGCATGAAATAAGCCTTCCTTGCGCTTCTTTGCAGAAGTGCACCATTTTGAGCTTACATAAACCAGGACTTCTTGTACCCTTGACTCTGTGTGCCCTAACAGCCTTTCACATCTAAGGTGTAAGTAGTGTAAGAGCAAGGCAGGTATTGTTGACTGAAGAAGAAAGGTTGCTCAGTTATTTAAAAATTAAAGTCTCTGTACCTCTGTTTAAAGGGGAAAAACAAAATCAAGGCACTTCTGTTTGCAGTAATGGTTAAAAAAAATCAAACTTTGCTCTGAAAACACCCTCTCTTCTCATTTCTTACACACTCAGATGCACATGACAAGCAACTTTTCTCTTTTCCTTCCACTGGAAAATAAAAAACATGGGAGAAAGTGAAAGGCAAAAATCCTGAACCAACTATTTTGTTTCCATATTCATAAAAGAGATGTATTTTTAAGAAATTTGCTTTCAAGATTTCAACCTAAAAATTGCTACAAGTTCTAGTTGCTACCCATATTTTGTAATGTGTTACACATTTTTTGAAGTAACATTTGGGTGTCCTTACAGATGACATCTTCACCTTGCCATTCCACTTTTTAGGAAAGATTAAAGTCCAGCATATTAGATAATTATTCCACAAGACTACAACAAACGTCTCACCATTTTTGGACGCTTGAAAATGAGTGGTTTTATCCACATTCAATTTATGATCTTAGTGGAAGCTACCACCTTTGAACAGGGTTCATTAAGGTACGTACACTTCCAGACCAGCTAATTCATTACAGAAAATCAGTTGGGCAAAGAAATTATTTTTTCTTGTTCTCTCAAGTCATCTTTTTGGTGTTATATTTTGTTGAAACTTTAAATAACCCAAAACCTAAGCTTTAATACCTAAACTAGGTAACAATCTGAGAACCTGTGGTGATTATAACAAGAGTATTATGATACCAGATAAAAGGTAAGTATTAATTCAATTCCTATTTTTGTCTCACAATCAAGATATTATGCAGTCCTCAACATGACAGACTTATAAAGATGCGTCGAGTTATGTATAAGTATAAATCTACCCACATTCATCAACATCTACACCATTCTGTAATGTATTGCTCCATATTCTTAGTTTATTTGAGGTTAAACAAGTCCATCAGAGGGGGCAGATATGGCTCCTTTGTGTCTTTTTTACTATCTTTTCCTGTCATTAAACAAACAGAAAAACAAGATTTGCAACATTCAAGGAGTAAGTAAAACCATCAGGTAACATAAGCTTTTTTACAACAGGATTCCTTGAGGTTTTTCAACATTAAAAAAGAAATCTCTACTTTTCCAGTAAAATGATGGAATATTCATCCTGATAACAGCTGTTTTCTATTACATAGAGAGCACCATATGGTAAGTATTTATACAAGATATTCAGCCAGATGCACACCAACATTCACTAATAAAAGATAAATTAACACAGCATCTGATGAGAGATTTGCTCAGCATGCCAGGCTTATGCCAGGCAGAATCTGAGATAGAACTGCAGCATCCAAGCTAATCTACCATTTACCCAGCCATCTATTGGTCCCAGCTTTCAAAAGAATAATGTGAAACTGCACATACTATCAAGCATCAGGGAACAGCTTAAAAACTGCTCTGGTTTGATATCACAAGCAAGAAAAATAGCCAAGACTCACATCTGCACTAGCAAAGCAGCTGAAAACAAGGTATGGTATAGCTCGTTGTTCAAAAGTTGTTTTCTCTTCTATAAACAGAGAAGTTGTTGATAATTAAGCCTTGACAAGGTATTTCAAAAATTTCTACCACAAAAACATCAACAGATATGTAAAAATGTTAGAAGTCTGATGAGGTTTGTTTTTTGGTTTGTTGTTTGGGTTTTTTGTTGTTTGGGGTTTTTTAATGAAAGACAGGAAGAATGAGCCTTTGATACTAACATTTTCAGAAAGAAAAAAAAACCAAAAACACAACACTGAATTTAAGGTAGCAGACGTAGTGCTTTGGCCTATAATGATTTTTACCAAGTTTTTGGCAAAATTTTAAATTTTAAATTATTCTTTAGTTCATAAAGATGTCCTGCAACATCATCTCTGCTACAGAGATGAGTGCCTCCATCTTTCTGTTTTAAAATTCAGGGCTTGTATGAGATTTTATGTGATATTAAAAATGTCATTAGGACATTTCTTGTCCTCAGTGTTGCTCTGCTCTTCATTTGTCCTGATTTGTCCTCACATAAAGGAAAACCATATGATCTTAGGAAATTAGCGGTCGGAAGGGATCTCAGAAGGTGTGTGGTTCAACAGCTTGCTCAAGGCAGGGCTAGCTATGGGACAAGTTAGGATGTTCAGGGCTTTAACCAGTCTGGTCTTGAAAACTTCCAAGAATGGGGACAGCATAAACTCTCTGGGCACCCTCCTCTACCATTCTCATCGCGAATAAGTTTCTCCTCTCTTGTTTTACTTTCTGTCTATTACCTCTCATCCTCCCACACTGAAGATCCTGACTCTCCATGGGTACTAGGGCACTGCTGTTAGGTAGCCCCAAAGCCATCTCTTCTCTGAGCTAAGCAAGTCCCCATCCCTCAGCCTCGCTTCATAGGGCAAATACTCCAATCCCCAATTGTCGTGGTGTCCCCCTGCTGAACTCATTCCCATTTCGCATTACTTTGTTTTTGTATTGGAGGGCCCAGAACTGGATGCAGTATGCCAGATATGTGCTTCTAACAAGCACCATCTAAAAGGGGATAATCCATTCCCTTCAGTTACTGCCCTTTCTCTTGCTTATACAGCCCTGGAGGTTGTTGGACTTCTCTGCAGCCCATGCACACTGCAGGCTCACATTCAGCTGACTGCCCATGAGCACCCCAGTACCTTTTGCACACAGCAGCTCTCCAGCGTGGCAGTCCTCAAGCTGTACCACTGCAAGAAGCTCTTCCTTCCCAGAAACTGGATTTTTATATCTGTCCTTGTTGACTTTAATGAGACTACTGCTGGTCTACTCTTCTAGATTGTTTAGGTCCCTCTGAACAGTAGCCTTGCCCATGACTATATGGACTGTTGGTCCCAGTTCAGTGCAATCTGCAGACTTCATGAGTGTGCATTCCACCACCTCCTCCATTCATTGATAATGTTAAACAGAACAAATAGTATAGACCCATTCAGTACTCAGCCTTCAGGTAGAGTGCAACCTGTTAATCACCACAGAGACCAATAATCCATTTTTATTCACCTGGTTGTCCACTCTTCCAGACTATAATATCCTAACTTACATACAAGAATGTTGCAGAAGGCAATATCAAAAGTATTGGTGAAGTCAAGACAAATGTCATTCACTGTTCTCCCCTCATTCATGAAGTCAGTCATTTCAAACTAGAAGGCAACCAGACTGATCAGGCATTATTTACCCTTGGCTTTTGTAGCACCAAACCTTACACCCTTGTATAGGCAAGGTTTGTAAATTCCTCCTCTGTAGCACCTACCTACCTCCTTTGTATTGCTGTTTAGTGACACAAGTCTCCGAATAAATCTAACTTATTTTCTTGAGTATCAGAACTGAACCATTCTTGAGCTTGAAGGAAGCTGCCCGTAGAGGTCTACCCCTTTCCCTAACTCCTTTGCCCTTCGGTGGTGACTCCCACAGGATCCCACCTACCAGATTCCTGAAGAAGCTAGAATGCTTTTTTCCTGAAATCCAGGGTTTGTACTTTGCTACTTTCCTTCTGCATTCCCCTCTGGGTTTTGGACTGCACTATTTCATGGTCAATACAGCCAAGGCTACCATTGATTAACACATGCCCAACAGGTTCTTCCTTGTTAGTGAACAGAACATCAAGACATGCATTAACCCCGGCTGGTCCAGAAGGTGTCAAAAGCAAATAGACACCCCACCAGCACCCTTAGTCCCCTCCATGTTCCCTACCCTGTGAGCCGCTCTGTGAAATGCCAAACACCCGATTACAGGATATGCTTGTGCAGCTTCAGGTCGTGGCAGTCATCAGGCCCAGATAAAGAGCAAACAGGAGCCACGCACAGGATGGGTCCCTTCTCACAAGCCTACCTGAATGACTCCCAAGCATGAGTCACTTAGCTCATGAACACAAGCCACTTCACCCTCGCAGCAAAACCACTTCATTGCAATACAGAAGGAGGCTGTACCACCATGTCAGTGAGAAGGGCTATGAAGTTTGCAAGAGCATTATTGGTAGATGTCACAGCTGGCATCCCAGAGTCACTGGTTAAACTGCTCTGCTCATAGGTTAGCTTGACACTAGAAAACTGCATCCTTACAAAATGAAATGTAAAGGAACAGAAGGCTATGAGCCTTTCTATTTTTTGTATTTGAAGATTACAGATTACTTTTTGGAAGAGGATAAAGAGACAGTGAGTGGTCAGTACCTATCTAGTTTATAACAACATATACAGTTTGCAGCTTTTTGCATTTGCCAAATTCAATTAAGTAATAAAAATAATTCATTTAAAACTGCTGCCACTATCTTGAGTATGTTGTAGTCTGGGCTTCCCCTACTGCCCCACTGATGTTTTATGTTTACTCTTGAAAACTAATCCCTTAGGGAGCCACCTTCACGAGCTGTGCTTTTGAGAAAATATCCAAGTTTTGTTACCATTAACTAACTACCTACATTCCCCAAAACACACATATTGAATGTCAATACTGTATGCCTTCTCTCAAAGTAACCACAGACCCACCACCACATCTCACTGAAGTCCCATCTTGCATGTTGATTTTGCAGACAGCCACAATGTTCAGCCCAGATTTTTTTTTTAGTTTTCAGCTACTATATGGTGCTCAGATCCTTCAAGGGTCGCAAAGGAGGACAGGGGTTTTCCTCAGGGAAAGAAAGAATACTCAGTGCTAAAAGGAGACTAATGGGAAAAATACATTAAAAGTTTTGTGCTAGGAAGTGGTGTAGGGGTTAGGGAACATTATTTTCAATTTAAATTTTTTTAACTTCTACTGTGTGCATTACAATTTTAATTAACCAAAGAAATGAAAAGGCATATGAAGCCATGAGAATACAAGGAAACAGTCTGAGCAGAAGTGTCAGTTTAAATATTGAAGCCTAATTTCATATTGTAGAAGTTAAACTTTGCCAAGCAACTTATCTGAAATTCAGCTGTTCACAACAGTGGTAAACAGTAGATCATGCTTATAAATTCAGTGCTATGTTTTATTTTAAATAATAGGGATATGATCTAGTTTACAATAAATTGGTTAATTCAACTAGCATTCCTGTATCTAGTCAGCTAAACAACAATAATTATGAAGTAACACAGTACTCCGTTTGTCTTATAAAGGTCGGACTCTGTTGTGTGCAAAAACACACATAACTCTCCTTTGAGTAGGAACTGAAATGCAGAACAGTCTCTTTTGAATCAACAAAAGAAACAGTAAATTGAGAAAAACTTCCCAAAATCTGAAAGGAACTCTCTATTGAGTGATCCCCAAAGCAGAAAAAGAGCCATTATTGACAGTGATTGCTGGGAATAAAGCACTCTCAGCTCTATGAAATGCCTGCGGACAACTTCACCAGAAAGCACATGGGCTTCCATAATCTCTCTGTGGTTCTGCTGCTGGAGGGCACACACTGGGGATACAGGATTTTAAACAGCATGACAGTATAGAGGCAGAGGAGCGAGAAGAAATGGAGACAATGAGCTTCTGTTTGACCATTAATAGGTACAAAACCCTCAGAGAGGTAAATCCCTAGAATTTGTTCAGAAGACTTCTCCAGCCCTCAGGGACCTTTCTGACTGCAAAAGACTACGACTTTTTATCACATTTTGAAGCAAAAGATTTGGGTCATTCCTGAGATACTAGTTTGTTTGGTGGAAGAAAGTGAACTATTTATGGCTTCTCTGGTAAGAAAATGAAAAACTTATTTCCTGAAGACTCTCTTTCTAGACTTAATATCTTGAACTACTAAACCTTATACTAGTCTTATGTGCAACTCAAAAATTAAAGAAAACATACTCATAGTCTGAACAACATAAGTAGTTACTTTTTCATACTAACCTTTTGGTTATTTTAATCTCATGAACTTTTATCTTTTAGATAAAAGTTCCCTGGTTAGCATTACCTTTATGCTCCAGTGTCAGTGAAAACTAGTTATGTCATAGAATCATAGAATCATAGAATCATAGAATCATAAAGGTTGAAAGAGACCTCAAGGATCATCTAGTCCAACTGTCCCCCCATAACCTATTAACCACTAAACCATGTCCTTCAGTACCACGTCTAACCTTTCCTTAAACATCCGCAGGGACGGTGACTCCACCACCTCCCTGGACAACCCGTTCCAATGCTCGACCACCCTTTCCGAGAAGAAATTTCTCCTCATCTTCAACCTGAACCTTCCCTGGCGCAACTTGCAGCCGTTCCCCCTTGTCCTGTCACTAGTTATCTGCGAGAAGAGGCCGACCCCCAGCTCGCCACAACTTCCTTTCAGGTAGCTGTAGAGGGCAATAAGGTCTCCCCTGAGCCTCCTCTTCTCCATGTCAGTGACCTTCAATGCAGTACTTGCTTACGTGGTACCTTGCTAGTGAAAAATAATAATTAAAGAAAATCTTTGAATGTTAAAAAAGCAATTACTGGAATTTTTACTTTGCATTGTGAACACCAGGTGAATCAATCTGACTGCTTTCATACAGTCCCTACAGATGCAGATCAACTATAAATTTCATTCAAGAGCTGCACTTTCTGATCTACCATCCAAATTATTCCAGAAACATTACAGTACTTCTTTACAATGGTTATTTCACCTTAGAAGAAACAAAACCATTACAGAAATGTATATGGACTGGTAGTGGGTGTAGAAGAATAAAGAACTTCTGAGCACAATACCATTGATAATTATTTCTGTGCATTTAGGCTTGCTTTTCCAAGTCAACATGGACCAACTTGAAAGAACTTACTTTCCAATCAGCTTAAATTTATAGCATTTCATGGGCTTCTGTTTCTGGAACAGTGAAACCAGAAGGACCAGGTTTTTGCCATGAGCTAACATATCTGAAATTAAATCTCCTCTCTTTCCTGACAATGAACTATTCTGTTTGACAGTATTTTTTGCACTTTAATTTCTATTTTGCATTAACCAAAGCTGGTATGCAAAATTTTTTCACGTGATGATCACAGAAGTAGCTGTGATGGTTTAGGGCCTCCAGTCTTTTGTTCGTAATAATCTCCCTGTTGGAAGTTTCACAGAAACATTTTGGTCGGAAAAGACTTTTAAGATCTTTGAGTCCAACCATTAACCTAGCACTGTCAAATTCAACCACTAAACCATGTCCCTAAGCACCATATCTACAAATCTTTTAAATGCCTCCAGGGATGGTGTCTCAACCACTCCCCTGGGCAGCCTGTTCCAATGATTGACAACCTTTTTAGTGAAGAAATTTTTCCTAATATCCAATCTAAACCTCCTGTGGTGCAACTCTAGGCCATTTCCTCTTGTCCTAGTGCTTGTTACTAGAAGAGACCAACACCCACCTCCCTACAACCTCCTTTCAGGTAGTTGTAGAGAGCAATAAGGTCTCTCCTCAGCCTCCTTTTCTCCAGGCTAAACAACCCCAGTTCCCTCAGCCACCCCCCCCATAAGACTTGTGCTCCAGACCCTTCACCAGTTTCGTTGCCCTTCTCTGGACATGCTCCAGGGCCTCAGTGTCTTTCTTGTAGTGAGAGGCCCAAAACTGAACACAGTACTCAACGTGCGGCCTCACCAGGGCTGAGTACAGGGGGATGATCACCTCCCTGCTCCTGCTGGCCACAGTATTTCTCATAAAAGCCAGGATGCTGTTGGCCTTCTTGGCCACCTGGGCACACTGCTGGCTCATGTTGAGTCGGCTGTCAACCAGTACCCCCAGGTCGTTCCCTGCCAGGCAGCTTTCCAGGCACTCTTCCCCTGGACTGTAGCATGGGGTTGTTGTGACCCAAGTGCAGGATATATGACAATCATTCTCCTTCAGACACATCCTGAAATCACTCAGACAGAATGCTGGTTACATTGCTGGTTCATTCCATAGGTGACAAAATGGTATTGACCTTCCTTTCAATAGAGCAAAAGCAAGAAAAAAGAAAACCTAAACAGATTACATATTAATTTTAGATTTCTCTTTCTTCAAAGTAGCAAAGATCAATCAACTTACTCTTTCTGCATTTCTATTCTCATGAATAATTATGAAATCTTTGAAATTGTAACTCACCCATAACAAAAAGATATACTAATTGCTTGAGTAGTTTTAAACTTTGAAAGTTTATCAAGTGATTATGTGTCTTTTCCAAATTTATGCTATGTCAAAAGTCTCTTTTCAAGTTGTTTGAAACATCATAGCATTACAGAATCAAGAGATTTACTTGTCTTCTTTTAAGATAAATTCATCAAGAAAAGGATTTGTGAGCAGGTCAGTATTATCTGTCCTGAAGAATTCACAAATCTGACCAGCAGGATAAATTACACAGTAAGAAGGACTTCAGAAGTTTATAAATAAAATTTCATCTCCCACAAGACAATGTTTCTTTTGAATTTAGCTAAGAACTGTTACCCTTCTTCCTCCCATCCAATTCAATTAATTCTGTACTTTACAGTGCATTATCATTTCCTTTCTTTTTCTGAAGTTTTCATAATCTTTTCTGTTTCTACTGTCTAATCCATATAATTTATCATAGTGTGCATGTAGAGTGTTGATTTTCTGGGCTGTTTACAAGACAAAAGGAGATGCAACATGTCAGCTGAAATACAATCACGCAAGTAGTCCTCTTGACTCATAGATAGGAACAATTTCTTCATTCCAGACACTTTTATCTGCACCTGCTGAAGATAATGGTTTGAATGCAAAAGAACAGACAACATCTCTATTCGTGTCAGGATGGCACTGTCAGCAGAGCAGTGAAGTTGTTCTTAAGCACCAATAATATCCATTAATTTGACGTAATGATATTGGAAGATCCTGCTGCAAGACTGAAAAATAGTCACATGTTCACATGTGAACTAAAGGTCATCTTGGCCATGTTCTTTTTCCCTACTACATCCTAATAAAAAGACTCTGATGTAGACCCGGGGGCCAAAATACATATAAACAGTAGAGCAGGTTCCTGAAATGTGTAGTATTTACTACTAGATGTAGGCAAGGGGATGTCTCTGAAGTATTCAGACCATTTTCTTAGGGGAAGTGGTCCTACATAGAATGTTTCTTTAGAACACAGGCTTCTAATTTTGTCTAAAATTTAACTGAAAAATATTGAAATACATCAAACTTTTCAGAGGAAATACTAAGCTGCTTTGATTTCTTTATATGAAGTAGAGGAATTTTGATAATCAAATTTTAATTTCTTTATGTACAAGCTTTCTAAGTCTTCATTCTCTTCTTTGATCTAGCAGTTCTTAACTAGCAAAAACATGAATAACAGTGAATATAGTAATGAAGTCATTTAATTTAATTAAAAGTTTAAACAATACTAAACCAACAAGGATAATGAAATGTCCTTCTAATAGTTTTAAATAGATACTGGGATCTTAAATAAATACCAAATTGGGCTTGAGATGGCTCTGTGAACCAGTAAGACAACTGCTGTTCAGAAGCAAGAAATTTTAATGGGGTTTTTTGTAAGATTCTTACAAGATACATCTTTTCTGAGACACAATAATTTACTATGTAAAGCTTGGTGCATATTAATTTCTGGTTCAGTTAAAACCCAAACTCTCTAAGTAGAAAATACATAGTTTTATATACTGTACGGGAGGATATTGATTACAGAAGTCTTTGATTCTAAAATACTTCTGGTTTTCATGTGAAATTACTTCCAATTATCATCATACAACACAAACCTAATAAAAGAAAAATAAAATTACATCACAACACAGAAATAACCAGATTGCCTCAAGAGCTGCGAAATCCTCAAATTATTACATATACCTCCTAGAAGTATCTCTTAGCAATAGAGCTGAATGAAAATATCATTGTCATTAAAGAAGTACAGCTGCTAAATGTGTCCACCCACAAATTCCTACAAAAACCTATTGAAATATCAGACAAAAAGAAGTAAGTACAAAGACACAAAGTAGGACTTTTAGCAAGAGTTTAACTGCCAGATTATATGAAGAGCTGCAAAACATAGAAATACCAAAAAGTGACTTGGGAACAATGCTTTGAGGGTTTTTGTTTGTGATCCTCCAATAAGAAATATTAAGAACTTACTATTTGGATATAGTTTCTCATAAAATTAATATTAGCTACTGGTTTAGCAGAAAGGTACCTGCATTCATTTTATAAAGAGAAAAACTAAACTAAACAAAAAAAAAGGAAGGGAAGTAGAAGACACAGTATAAGCAATGACTGGCCCAGATTTCAGAATTTAAGGGACATTTGTATTAACTTGGCAGGGCTCATATTAACTGGATCACCTCAGGAAAAAAGTCCATCTTAATTAAAACTAGAAAAGCAGTAAGTGAATGGTTTGTTCACCAAACTTTAGCTATTGAAAAGTTAGGGTTGTATAAAGCTAATTTAGTTGTTAGGACTCCCTCTGCAGCCGTAAGGGAAAACAGACACCTCCAGAGTAAAATTCATCTCAACTTGTCCAGGTGCTATCAGCTGCCCATTAAGTTACGGTGTGAAACCAGCTTTTCATTTTTAAAGTTACTTAAGATGAATGTCATCTTATGGGGTAGCAGTAGAGGGTTTTGTAATATTGATTAAAAAACATCATGAAATCTTGGTTGCAAAATTTAACTTCTTGATATGTGCAGTTAGACAGATAGAGAACTGATGAAAAATAAATGTTAAAAAATCAGAACACTGAGTAGTTATCCAGTGAGGTGTTTCAAAAATGGCCATTCAACTCTGTTTAACATATTCCTATGTTGCACATCAAAGCAGGGAGCTAAATCACTGGCATTAATCTTGTCTAAATTGTGATAGGGAGGGAGACTGAGTTTTTTTAAAAAAAAAGTAAATGTCATATTTATATAGAGAGAGTAAGTTTCCATCTCTTTGTTGTGGTAACACGGGATTTGTTATCCAGTTCAGAAAAAAAAAAAATTATCTCTAGGGTTAGAAAAGAGAAATTAGAACTAGAATATTTTGCATTTTTGTGGTCCTCCTTAACTAGACCCAAGTTGCTGCCTCAAGTCCCAGAAGTTAGGAGCAACTTCAAACGTTATTTGCATAATTGAAGAAGGTCACAGACATAGATATAAGTGCACTTTTGACTACTGAGCAATAATGTAGTACAAAGATAATGAGTCAACTTACTGAGAGTTTGTTGATGTACAATTACTGTATCAAAACCATGGTGTAACATAGACAGTTGAAGATTGAAATACAGTGTCCAGGGCATTTTATTTATAGCAATGATGCTAATTTTTACTTTGAAATTTGTCTAGTCATATCATTCACCCCATTAATAACTTAGAGTATTTTCAAGTACAGTTGTGTTCACATATTTTAAATTCGCTTGCTGTGATATTCACATTATAATTAATTGAATGTCAGGAATATTTTCCCAAAACACTGATTTTAAAGAAAATTTTGGGAGGTTGTGAAAGAAAGATCACATGCAAAGTAATCAGCTAATCAACTTTGACAATAAATCATTGCCAGTGACGATTTCAGCTATTACAATATTTCATCTTTGAGAAGCTGCAGAAATTGAGGGACACCCCAGAAGGCTGGAAGAAGGCTAATGTCACCCCCATCTACAAGAAGGGCTTAAAGGAGAATCCAGGATATTGTAGACCCTTCAGTCTTACTTCAGTCCCTGGGGAGGTCATGGAATGAATCCTCCTGGAGTCTATCACAAGCCAAATGAAGCACCTGATTGGGAAAAGCCAGCATGGATTCACCAAGGGCAACTCATGCTTGACAAAACTGATCACCTTCTATGACAAAGTAACCTGCTCAGTTGATGTAGGTTGAGTAGTGGACATTGTCTACCTGGATTTCTCCAAGGCTTTCAGTATGATTTCCCACAGCCTTGCAGAGAAACTGACATGTTAGGGCCTAGACAAGTTGTCTGTGCAGTTGGTGAGGAACGGGCTGACTGGCTGTGCCCAGGGGGTGGTGGTAAATAGGTCCTTTTAGAACTGGCAACATGTCACAAGTGGGGTTCCCCAGGTATCAGTATTGTAACCAAGACTGTTCATTATCTTCATAAGTGATCTGGATGATGGGGTCAAGTGCACCCTGATGAAGTTTGCCAGTGATACAAAACCAAGTGAGAAGTAGACACTTCAGAAGGGAGAGCCATCCTGCAGGAAGACATGGATAGGCTGGAAGAGTGGGCTAACAAGAACCTTATGAACTTCAGCAAAGAAAAATGTAAGATCTTGCACCTGGGAAAACATAATCCCAGAGTGCAACACAGGCTGGGATCCACCTGGCTGAAGAGCAGCTTTGTGGAAAGGGACCTGGGGGTCATGGTGGACAACAAGCTCAATATGAGAGAACAGTGTGCTGCTGCAGCAAAGAAAGCCAACAGAATGCTGGGCTGCATCAACAAGGGCATCACCAGCAGATAATGTTTATAAATATGTTAAGGGTGAGTGTTGGGAAGGTGGAGCCAGGCTCTTCTCAGTGTCATTAAGCGATAGGACAAAGGGCAACGGGTTCAAGCTGGAGCATAGGAGGTTCCGGGTTAACATAAGGAAAAACTTTTTCACCGTGAGGGTGACAGAGCACTGGAACAGGCTGCCCAGAGAGGTTGTGGAGTCTCCTTCTCTGGAGACATTCAAAACTCGACTGGACACGTTCCTGAGTGATGTGCTCTAGGTGGCCCTGCCTTCGCAGGGGGCTTGGACTAGATGATCTTTTGAGGTCCTTTCCAACCTCTGTGATTCTGTGATTCTGTGATAAAGAAGTCACTATGCTACTCAGTGCTTCCCCAGGCCACACTTGGAACACTCTGTTCAGTTTTGGTCCCCACTATATAACAAAGATGTGGACAGGCTGGAGAGGGTTCAGAGAAGGGCCACCAGGATGATCAAAGGACTGGAAAGCCTGCCATATGAGGAAAGGCTGAGAGAATAGGGTTTGTTCAGCCTTGAGAAAAGAAGGTTTAGAAGAGACCTCGTCACCATGTTCCAGTATTTAAAGGGTGGCTCCAAAGAAGATGGAGACTCCCTTTTTACAAGGAGTCACATGGAATAGATGAGGGTTAATGGGTACAAGTTACTCCTGGAGAGTTTCCAGTTGGACACAAGAGGAAATCTGTTCACAATGAGAACAATCAGCCATTGGAATAATCTCCCCAGGGAAGTGGTGGCTTCCCCAACACTGCACATTTTTAAGATTCAGCTGGACATAGAGCTGACCCATCTTGTTTAAACTGTGCTTTTGCCAAGAAAGGTTGGACCAGATGATCCCTGAGCTCTCTTCTCACCTGGTGTTCTATGATTCATTGAAATCAATTAAAAACATGGTTTGCTTTTTTAGCTGGGGGAGGGGAGAAATACTATTTCATATTGTGGACTGCAACTGACAGCTATACGGGTAAAGCAACAAGAATATATCTGTTGCCACATAGGAACACATTCATGCAGAGTCTTCTATATTGCCCCCAAAAGTTTATGTGTATGCTACAGCTGAAGAAATTAATTTAAAATTTACCTGGCTTAAAAAATATAATGTGGATGATCTTTGCAACAGAAAGGCAAACCCAGGTTCTCCTTTCCCATGTAGGTATGTTTAACAGGTCTACACACTGCAAAGAATGAGCAGAATGAGAGAGACTGGACATCTGTGATCCCCAGCAATGCTGCTAGCCTATGTCTTGCTGCTCTTTGAAAAGTCCATGTCTGTCAGCTTTGTCATGAGACTCCTTGTCATGTCCTGTTAGTCATACTCCACTTTGTCATCTCCATAGTCTTCCCCACAATCAATTTGTAAAACTGCAGGTAAGAGAGCCTGCTTTGATGAGACCTCTGCCTGGGGTGGCAAAATTCAGATAATTTAGCTTAAGATGAGGAAGTTACTCAGGCACCTGATATAAATATGAAAATAAGTTATATTTCACCCCTACAAGGGGTTTATTTAAAACTCTCATACTTTATCTTTGTGAAATATAAGCATAATACTGTCAGCCCAGGAGTCAGACTTGCTGTCTATGATGGTACTGGGCTTACAAAAAATGTAAGGCCCTCTTCAAGCAGGAAATAACAACTCTTTACGGCCATCAGGAAATTTAGAAAAGCTAAAAGGAGACTGTCCATGACTTACTCTGCTGGAAGGGGAGAAGAGACGGAAAGAGAAAAAGAGGTAGAAATAAACAGCTGCCAGCTTCTAGCCATGACACCAAGGAAGAAGGGAAATGACTGATGCCAGTCTCTCCTGCCTTGTTTCACCCCTCCCTGAGGGATATGGATGGAAACACAAGAGGGAATTTCCCAGCTCCAGTTCTTTCATATATTTCTGGTATATCTTTGTCATTCACTGCCTGCTCACATGGCTGCCTCCTAATTCAAGAATTTTCTTGCTTGAAGTCGCATTTTCTTTCTCCCCAGCGTTCATCTCATCTCCTCCCATCCAGTCTCAGTTGCCCTAGGCCTATGACTTGGCAAAATCTCCCCAGTCCTCACCTGTGACACATTTCTCCAGCCAGTCCCAGCCTCCCTTTGATTGCTGTTCCTAGCACTTAGCTCTAGTCAGGACATTTTTGGGTTAGCATTCCCCTACACCCTCACGTACATGGCCATAACACATCCTTATTCCCCACACAGGCAGCCCTAGACCACAGGAGTGATTTCTCCTTTTTTGCCATGTTTTCTGCTGACAAATTTCTTGTCCATGTCTCTTTCACAGACCTTCACACCAGTATAGCTTCTGCCTCCTCTGAACTGCAGTCAGGGGGTTTCTCTCTGCCCTCTCTGGGCCCATTTTCTGTCTGACTGTGTGGTCCCACTACAGTGCAGCCCTTGGACTGAAGCGTGTTCAGTCACTCTTTGAAGCTGGCCCATGTCTGATCTTGAAGAACCAGTACAGACACCAGGGAATGGTTGTTCAGAGATATCAGTTACTAAACTCACTGCAGACCATGTACAAACACAGTAATTTGAAAACCAACTTTTAAAATGTTTGCACAGGAAGAGGTAAATGCCTATCCCAGCACAAAAGGCTGACTGTGTGAAGAAATTAAATCCATGCAGTTGAAGTCTGACAGAATTACAAGCTTGTTAAATAGGGCCATAAAATGTTCTTATTTACAAGGTAGGACACAGGGAAAAGGGGGAAAGGAAAGGGGCAGTGTCAGCCCTGCCTGTGGTATCCAAACCTTTATCTTCAGTGTCTGTTAACTGTGAACTTACAATGAAATATCCTTGTATGAAACACAATGACAGCTTGTGAAGGCATGAAGTTTCAGGCTTCCCTGCTGCTTTAAACTAGGCTTACTCTGACTCTTTTCTGAGCCGAGTGAAATCTTTGTAGTGTGTGTCTGCTTCAGCACGGGAGGCAGTAAGTTACCCCGGTTGCTCCAGTTTCAAATAGCTTTGGATGTACCATATGAGTACCATATTCACTGGAGAAATTCGGGCTGAAACAGATTTGCTTAACTGCTGCCAAAAGATTGCATTCATCTGACCTATGTTACACCTGCATACCTGTGCCAAAAGTCAGGCTCCAACATCAGACATACTTCTCCATTAAGTAATAGTGTGCTCAAAGACCTAGCAGGAGTGATGTAAACATGGTTTTCAGTACCTTTGCTCAAAAAGAGCCTAGTATAATCATCATATTTTTCAAAGAAAAAAGAAAGTAAGCATTTTAAAGACCTGCTTTAAGTCCTTTCTCTGAAATTTAACAGCTATTTTCTGTTGCTTGAAAACTGTTCCACCTTTACCCTGGCTATATTTCCTCAGAAAATTAAAAAGTATCTTTTATCTTACCCAGTAGATCAGCTGAACTTTCTAGCTCTTTATTTGACCTTATTTTCTTAGTACAACCTTGAAGTTACATTTTCCTTTCAATATTAATTTAATGTTTAATATTAATATATAGTGAACATCAAGCCATCCAACACTGCATTAATGTATTCCAACATCACACCAATACACTCCCTTTGGATTAATTAAAAAAGAAATATGAACTTTCCTTGTATAGGAATTCTCCACAACCTTGGCTTTGTAGAAAAGTTCGATAAAATTTTTGATCCATTAACTTTACAATTCATTCATAAAGTTAAATACAACTGTGCTGATACCGGTGCATATTGAAATGCTCAGATCAACTCAAGCAGTTAGAACCACTACTCAATAGATGTAACCAAACAAACAGAAGACTATTATAACTTAGAAAATAGCTAGAATAGTTGTATGATAAGAAGCTTGGTAATAATTTCATTTTAGATGGCTCGGCCTTGGAAGAACGGGTGCATGGAACGATAAAAATAAGAAAGCTACAAGATGAGCACAAAGCCAGCCTTGAAAGACATGGTACACATGGTTCCAGGAATGAGTTTGCGCAGAAGTAGAGGTCAGTGAGCAAACACAGTCAAGAAGAGTATGAGCCTTCATCTGAAGACCCCTGACGACCACCTGGAGTCATCAACAAGCATGCGTGAAGGACATTAACATATGATAATGAGTTCTCAGAAAATCCATTAATATGATAAGCATTATTTGGAAATATAATGAATATGTATATTAACATAGTACAAATACATAGTAGTTCTGGTCTTCAGGTGCGCACGTTAGGTGGAGCTATCCCCCATGCACTCAGCGCTGTAATAAAGAATGCCTGCTTTCTGAAACTTCAATTAAGTCTTAGACAGTGAGTTATTTTGCTGCTTTCAGGTAACACTGGCAAGATGAGATTATTTTCTTACAAAATCTGTATTAAGATATCAGCCTGCAAGGAAACAATAAACACCGAGCACTTTGCCAGACTGAATCATACTAGTAAATTGCAGTTAAGAAAGAAAATTATTAAGACTTTATCTAAAAGCAAATGTGATTTTATCAGAAGCATGTGAACCACAACATAGCTGTATTTGAATACAGAATGGTTTAATGAAAACTAATTCAGGTCACTCGTTATTCTGTGGTTCAGAAGAACACAGTTCACTGTGCTCGCCTTTTTGATCAGTCCACATGATGCATCATAAAAGATGGAATTCCATAGGAAACAAAGGGGTAAGTTTCCTCAGGACAAGGACAAAGACAACTGTAGGGAAGACAAGATTTTATGGATTCTCTGTGTGTGATCAAGTAATTTCACATTTGAAGAAGTGAAAGATCTAAGATATAAACACCTAAAAATGCAAGCTAGGTCTAGTCATTAATCCCCTGTACAGGCACAATGGAACCATATGGCAATTTTTGTAGTTAGAGACTAAAAAACAGCAGTAGACACCAAGGTCCTCAAAACCTTATTCTCAATCAAATGTTTTCCAAGCAAAAGCAGACCTTGCGTTAGAAGAATGACAGACATCACTAAAAATACCAAACAACTAAATACCACACGCAATCTCCTATCACAGAAGATGTTTAGAACAGGTGATAGATGTGATCTTAGTGTAAGTGAAATATCCCTAAAAGCACAGAAACTTCTTTCAATTCCCTTGTTCAATGACCAGATTTGAGAGATCTCTAGTCACAAGATCTTTCCCCTGTTAATTTTTTCACTAAAAAAATACTAGAGTAGTTGAATATATTTGAAAAAGCAAATACAGATCATCAAAATACAGATATTTTTTGGAAAAGGGGCAAAGCATAAAGGTATTCTTTGCCTTTTTCAACTTAAGACATCCACTTCATAGAAGCTTAGAAAGAAAACAGAATTATTTTACACTTGCAGTGGGTAGCATGACTTGTATGGTGTATATATATACACGTGACAAATACAAGAAAATAAGCAGCAGCTGACAGATAAATCCAAAACACAATATAAAATCCTGGACAATACATTACAGTTTACCCAATTTTTTAATCCACACCTAGGCTTTTACTTACAGCACAAATGAGAAGTCAGAGACCCATTTTTTATTTTGTATTCAATGTCCTGAAAATTATTCTTGATCTGCTGCAGTCATATTAGAAATAAATTGTCAGTAAATTGAACAGTGTTCCAAAAGATATTTGACTGTGTTGCTCATATTATGTCTTCTTAACAATGTTGCACTGAGCAATAAAAGATTGAATCTTAATGCATATGTATAATAGGATTGAAACTTCATATGCCAAGTTAGGTCTTGGTTTTCTTGATCTTATTGCTTATGATACAATCTTAGCATCATGTTAATATAATCACCATATAAAAATTATAGTTGCATTACACAAAAGTATTAAAACTTCTAAGGTTATGAAGTCAAACATTAAAATCCTGGAAAAAGACAGAGGTAACGATACCTGTGTAAATAAACTACATTACAGGATTCTTCCATACACTTTAAAAAAAGATCACTATTCAATCGGTGCATTTAAATGGGGAAGAGGGGAGGGGGGAAGTCCATACAAGGAAGTTAAGAGTTACACTGAAGTTTCAAAATTGTCATTTGCACATGCTGATGACTATGACTGAGTGAATTTGTATTAAAACCTAGAAGTCATGACTCCAATCAAGGGCACACATTCTAATTAACTACAGTACATTAGGAAGAAGAGTTTAAGAGTTACTTTTTGCCCAGCTGTTATGAGGATTGCGTAAGGTTCAAAATGGGCATCCACCATTCACACAATTATCAGGAACAACCACTGATTCCTGTGCGCAGGGAAATGCAGAAACTGCTTCATTAAGTTGGTAAGTTGTCTGAAGAGCAGAGACCCAGAAACCTCTGCTGGTGATATCAGAGCTCAGTAATCTGGGAAACTCTGAGGCACAAGGATGTAACACGGAACAGTCTGAAAAGAATAATGGTTGCTAAGCTTCAGATTATTTCCAAGCAGAACCTAGCTGTTCATGCAAAAGATTTGCATTTAAATTTATGGATGTGTGATAGGAATTTATTAGCTGAGGGGAAGGGGACAGAGCCGAGAAAGAAAGGAAGGCAAGAGAATGATTATTTGGTGGAAGAAGATTGAGTGAAAATGTAAAAGAAACTTGGAGAAAGTCTGCAGAGGAAAAGAGACTTTTCAGAGTGAATACTCTAGAACCTAGTTTGGTATCACCACTAGAGTCTAACAGATCTCTGCCTGAATTACCTCAGGTCCTGAGTGGCTCAGCTACAAAAGAATCTGCAGAACAGATTCAGTGCACTCTCATCCCTTGCCTCTTGAGAATCCACCACTCGTGGAGCATTTCCATGAGCTCCTGCATCCCTCCACAAGGCAGAAAATTCGTAGGAAGTTTTAAGGTTATGATTTCATCACAGAGAGGCTCCGTGGTTGTTTTTCAATGCAAACATTGTAAGGACATTCAGAAGAGTTCAGAGAATGACAGCTTGCATAAGCCTGTTCACCAGGAGGAAAGATATACAGGACAGTTAAGTCTAAATCAGAACAAGCAACCCAAATTTCAGATGTTGGATTCATCCTCTTGTCGTATGTGACTAGATATGTACATTATAGAAATTAAGTAAGCAAGCTGCCAAGGATGTGGGACAAGGATTAAAGACAAAACTACATATGTGTCCACTTAAAACCATTTTAAAAAATTAAAATTTGCTGAAACATTTGGCTCCCAGGATTTTATAAGTTTTTAGCTGAAAACTGCATGAAGAGAAAGGAATGGGGAGGGGGGGGAGAGAGAGAGAGAGAGAGAGAGAGAGAGAGAGAGAGAGAGAGAGAGAGAAAAATCTGGAATTTGCACAGTCAAAAGGAAAGACCTCAGAATCCTCTATGGCTTCAACACCAGGCTGCCCAGGAAACCTGTCTGTCAGCATTGACTCGAGGTCGAAGACCCAGTTAGACAGAGCAGCTGAAGTAGGTGCTGCCTTCATTTTCTGGTTCTCACCCTTTTCTGAAGGTTCTTGTTCCCAAAACAGAGATAGTTGAAAGGTATCCAATCCTGAACTGTCACAGCCAACATCCAAATATTTTAACATAAGAGCAATCATCTGACTAACTTCAGCTCAGCAGAAAGTAAGTAGAAGATTAAGCTGAGTTCAGGCCCCACTAGTAACAGACCATCAGTCCTCAGATTCCCACTATCTGGCATGTCTACCTGTGCCACCTCCTGTAAATCAGCCCAAGACACATTCCTTCCACTGTTTGAACACAAATATGAATATACAACACCTCAGCTTTCAAGCTGAGGTTTTTCTGAAGGCTGTTCCTGTAGAACCTCTCTCCCTCTTTAACTTTTCATCTAGCTCTGGTCAGAGGCAGTTGCACATTAAATTCTTGCAGCCCCAATTTCATTGCTGGACATAAAATACACAGACACTGGCTTCGAGCCTGCGCTGCAGTGAGCAACGAAATCCTCATTGGAGTGTTTCTCAGGGCGCACTTTGACCCAGTTTTCCTTTCCACAAAAACCAGGACACAGAAGATGACTGGTGTGTGATAGGCCTTCATCTCGATGTAGGATTGGGATCCAGCCAAGGCACGCACTCATGTCCTGGCTCCCACAGTTCAGGCATATCCATAAGCAGCCTGGTTGCTCTTTCAGTGAAACATAAAAATATGAAACTACTTTAAAAGTTAAAGAAGAATAATGCAAAATTTAACTCAAACTCCAGGGTGGGAGAATGATATTTTTTTATTCTTAGTACATCATCAGAGCTTCCATTGGATGTGGATTAAGAGTATAAAATAAATCAAATTTAATTTTGTTTAATTTTTAATAACTATGGGAAAATACATTCTAGAAATATTTAGTATTTTTCACTTTTAAAAATAAAATATATTTTAAATATAGCAAAGTTTATTTTAATTGAAATAAATGTTGATTTTCTCTTATCTTAGCACAGCTTTGCAGAGATAAGAAATTTCAATCTTTTTTCTTTAATGAGTTTTATTGGTCATGCTAGCAAACATTACTTAACCAAGAAATTGATTTTCTGCAGTGGAATTAGGTCATAGTCAAACACTCCCAGAGTATTTAATTGTCTGCCCCTATGGATATTCAGCTATGGAGTTTTTAAAAATGCACACAGTGTGTTTGTACACTGTGTAAGCAAGACAGACACAATAATTATTGGTCTTTTCCCAATTTATTCTAAGTAACAAAAAGGTGAAGCCTTTTTTTTTTTTTTTTGGTCTGCTTTGATAAGGTAGACTTACTATATTCTTTATGGACTTAAAAATTGGCTCTTCCCCACGTTGTTCCAAATAAAGGTCATGTACATGGGTGACAAGAACAATAAATAGTAGTCCAATGGAGCTTTACTCCTATCCAATAGACTGGCACTGGTAATTGCCATTACACACCAAAGAATTACCACAGAAGCATTAAAAACTGAATGCCTGTTTCACTTGTCCGTCAGAAGTGATGTGGTATTTAAGAGTGTGACTAACAAGTAGCTAAATAACAGATTAATGCGTTGGGTGTCTGGTCCATAAAAGGACTAATAAAGGTCTCAGGAGGACTCCTGTGTACTCAGTGATGAGACTGTGCAGATCAAGAAGTGTCAGATAGTGTCTTAAAGGATTCATAACATGAACTGAACACAGTGCTGTTATTGACTATAGCTTGCACGTATATTTAGCGTACAAAAAAAGGACTGACGATGCAAAGCTGATTTTTAAAAAGTGATTTTCACACTGTTTGCCATACAGCACAAGGCAAAATAAATAATTGTTAAATGTATATAAAGAGGAGTCGTGGCTCAGTCTCATGCTGCTGGACGCATCTGTGTGCTATCTGATCATCACTATACTTATGATGTTGTACTTGCCAAAATAAGGAATATTCATGACAAACATAGTATTGAGCTGATGTGGTGGTAAAGAAACAGGGAAAAGCATCAGTGGGGTGTTGCAGTTACTATTGGCTGGTGGGCAAGGAAAATGTGATAGCAGCTTGAGTCCCTGCAGCTCCACTACTAGCAGACCTCTGGAGGAAAAAAGTAGTCAGTACTTCTTCATATTGGAAATATCTTATCTCATATATGTAGGTACATACTTGCATTCATACAGCTTCATTATATTCATGACCTACATTCATGTCGGGATTGTTAAACATAGTTAAAGCTCCCACTATCTCTATCAATATGTAGTCCCAAAACTACATCAAAAATGATTGCTATTAATTTCTAAATGCATAAATTTGCACTATAAAATGCTTCTATTTTTTGTTTTATCGACTTTGGAACAGTGACTGTCTTTTATACTTGGACTTCAAGTCAACAGAAATATGCCAAAAAGCCAAAAAGGAAAAAAGAAATAAATCTGGCTAGAAATGGGAAAACCAAGTAAACATTAAAAGTTTTCAAAAATATAATGGTTTGGCTTATGGACGATCTTCTGAAGCCTTAGCTATTACATAGCTGACTAAGAAAACTGTCCCAAAATGGTTTTGTAAATACATATTCACATATCCACATGTTATGGGAAAAGTCTTAAAATACTCAAACTACAAATTAGACATAGTTGATGCACTGATAAACTCATAAATGTTACCAACTTGCATTCAAGAGGCTGCCTCTGAAAATGAAGTTAAAAAACATTGTTCCAAGCCAGATTTGAATCATCTATTCAAAGGAAAATCTAATTTGAATTCCGCAATGATTCTATGATTTGTGATAAGGAAGAAGCTTCAGAAATTTATGTTTGATGCTAAATCTCATTGACCTGTTCTGCAAAGCACAAGAACTGCAGAACACAACAGACTGACTCTATCTGAAATTCCTTCTGCTGTGCCTTTTTCCCCTCCCAAACCTTGACAACAGCAAGGCTCTGTAGAGAGGCTTAATCCCTGGGGCCAAAGGACGCACTTTCCATCACCTCTGTGCCTCCACAGGCACAGGCACATGCACAGACTCAGACAGAACAAATGAAAAAAGTACCCTTCACAAAACTACAACCTAAAATGAATTGGAACACATTTTTTCAATGAAAAATTAAGAAAAAAGTGACAGAAAATAACATTATTCATTTTGAGTTTCTATTACTATTTCAGTATTATTTTTTTAAAATCAAAGAAAGAAATGAGCTAATATTGACTATAATATTGATTATGGTGTTCAGACAAAAGTTCTCTAACTGGCATGTGTTTTATTTAACCAGCAGAGTAATCTTTTCTCTTTTTCCTTTTTATGCAGGGGTTTTAGATGATATGAATAGCTGAGAGGTCATAAGTATTAAATGACTCATATGGAGAATTATTAATGCTGGTAAATTGAAGAATACTCCATAGGATAAGGCAAGGTAATTACTTTCTCAAGAACTCCCCACTCACCTCAATATGCACTGATAATATGCTCTGTACATTTATTTATTAAGTTCATGCTTTAATGGATAGATGCTTGAGATTTTTCTCTTCAAATGCAGGCACCATCCTGTATAAATATTCCATTTTCCTTCCTACATAGAAATGTATTTTTCTTACTGCATGCACTTCAAAGATTTATAAACAAATAAGAAGATGAAACAACATTTACAATTGAGTGTGGAGATCTCTCCTCTGCATGCCAACAAATATGAGATTTGACAGTTCTCAGTGGAAGCAGTGGATTATTTCACAGTTGGTTGCCAAGGATGAAAATGGTGGAGATCGGAGGTAGGCCACAGATGCATTGGCTGTGAATGCTGCTGGCTTCTCCATTGCATACACTTTCTTTTACCTCTCTTCCTTAATTGCTTTTTAATATTTTAAATTGTATTGTCTTTCTAATTTGATCCATTTTCTTCTTGAGTCCTGATCCACCCCTTAACTATGTGTAAAGTGTCCTTAAAGTTTAACAAGCTGTATGTTCTGTGGTTCATATTTTACTGGAGAAAACCAACAAACATTTCATAACTGCAGAATTTCCTAGGTCCTATTGATATATACACTCCTGATGTGTTGTAATTCTGAATTAAACTGTAGATAGCAAGAAGCAAAATGGTAAGCATTTTGGTAAGCAAAGAAGCAAATGCAAGAAGCATTTTGGTAAGCAAAAATGTCATTTGTCCAGCATTTTTTTTCAGTCTTCTCCCTCTCCTTGTTGGATATAGTTCTTATACAGAGAGACGACACCTAACTTCTCCATCTGTTTCATGGGGCCATAAAAAAGACCCAGACTTGATTATAATGAGAGTCACTAGCTACAGAGGGAAAGCAAGAAACAAAAATGGCAGTTGTGAAACTCATGCTGGTATGAATACAACTCCTTCCTACCCCATCTCATCCATCACGTTTATTCCTTTCCAGTCAGCCTTACTTTACAAGGAATGCAAATGCGAACAGAAAGAAAACCCAAAATGCAACAGCATTTTTGATTATCAGCATTTTTGAGGATAGAATAGATGCACAGAAGCAATAAAATGGAAAAGAAGTGAGAAAAAATTTACTGGGTTTGAAGGCTGATCATGCTCAAGGGCTTACTACATACAAGGTGTTTCAAACCCAGCAATGAAAGGGAAGAAAATTGTTAAAAAACAGTGAAAGGGGCACTAAGGACCATGTATTCCAAAGAGGAAATGCTTATTGTGGAAGGTAAGAACTCACAAAAAACATGAACAATAAAAATTGGTTTCCTACAGTCAAAAAAATATTAGTCTAGAATATTTTTTGCAGATCTTGGATACAAGTGCAAACAGCAGCTGTTTTACACAGATTTTACACAAAGAGGAACTTAGGCATAGAAAAATAAAACATTTGCCTTAGCTCACCTATTGTTTCAGCAGAAAATCCAGGCATTGGAGTTTAAGAGATCAGGGCTCTAATGTAGACATTAGAGAGACACTACTCTCGGTACATAGACTGTATTGTCAGTAAAGAAGTTTGCAGTTTGAATTTAGAATATAAGACTTGTAGTTTAGAGACCTAACAGGTTTCTGATGCTTTTGGATATGTTACTAAAAAAAAGGAAAACTAAATGGTGTACAAAAACCTATGAATATGGCAATATTCATAGGCTAACCTATAGTTCAAGGAAAAAATGTTAATTGGGCCTTAAAGGAAGTACATGTGCCCTCAAAGGAGCAGAAATACCCACACATAAATATCGTAAGATAAACAGTAAGTGGAATTTTACAGAAAATACAAAAAACAAAATAAAATCTAGTCAAACAAGAATAAAGTCAACAATCCAGCTACTAGTATGGGGGCAGAATATGGCTGTTTGGTAAAAGCATCAGACAACTAGCCAAAAAAAAATAAAATATTGCAGATGTTGACATTAAATGCATCATCTCAAAAACATCATAACATCCCTATCTAAGAGAATTTCTATAGTATTTAAGAAAGAGCAAACCACAAGAATGAGTACAAAATATCCTCAAGTATCCTAAATCTGACATACAAAACAGACAGAGCACTATATACAGAAGTTGCAAAGTGATCTGAACAGGGCAAAGAGCCTTTTGGTGCTTTAAGAAATATAGGTAAAACTGAAACCCTAAAATGCTGGGAAACTGTCAGGCGGGGATGACTGGGAATAATTACTTAGACAGAAAGAAAAGCAGCAGAAGAGGTTGGGATTGAGCTGATTTGGATGTAAAGTGCTGGGTCTTAGCAAGAGAGTAATGCTCCAGTAAAGCAGTAATGGTCCAGTAAGGCAGAAGGAGTAACTAAAATGAGAAATGTTTAATTTAAAACATTTTCAAGTGGAAGTTTTTAATTGATTTTTTTTTTCTTCACATACTGTTTTGACAGAAAGCCAGATGGTTTTTACCCATCCCCAGCTTTTTCCCTGGTGTCCTATCACAACAGGCACACTTCATGTAAAATACTAGAGGAC
The DNA here is from genome assembly GCA_013399095.1 of Psophia crepitans. Taxonomy (NCBI): domain Eukaryota; kingdom Metazoa; phylum Chordata; class Aves; order Gruiformes; family Psophiidae; genus Psophia; species Psophia crepitans. The sequence goes on along the minus strand of VWZZ01002175.1, from coordinate 11,488 downwards.
AGGCAGGGAGAAAAGGAAAGGCAGAAAAAAATCACAATTACAGACAACAGGGAAAAAAAAAAAGAGCAACATTCTGATTTTTTAAATAAACACCTCAGTTGTAATTAAAAAAAAAAAAGAAAATCAACATTCATTAAAAAATTACAATGTGTGAAAGCTTTTCATGAAACTGTTTGTTGGTTTTTCCGTCCTTAACCTAAAACTTTGGTAAAAAAGCTGAGTCTTCAGGCAAAGAGAGTGAGTGGTCTGTTGAGTAAGAACAAAGGAGTGCATAAGATATGTGTTGGTATTACCTACATTTGGACACAGATCCAGGTTACAGTTTCTTAAATAACTTAGAAATACAGCGAAGAAAAGACTTCATAGGGTAAGTGTATAATTGAACCAAAAAAAATTGCTGGACCAGTTAAACATGACCTACTGTCAGAGTGGGTCAGGCTTTCCAAAGGGAGTCTTCAAGGTCTGTCCTGGTTTGACTCAATATTTTTCTTAGAGATTTGAATGATGGAATAGCAGAAGGCTTGCAAATATTTTGTCACAAATTCCAAGAATATAAGGAGGGAAACACGACAGCAGCTAATCAAATCCCAACAACAGTTGCAGAAGGTGCTAAAGATTGCAATAAATTATTTTAGCTAGACAAAGTCAATTCTCAGTTTCAAAACATTGTAACAGTACCTTCAAAAGAGATTTTGTCTGATGATTCCAACTTGGGAGAAATGTTGAACAATAAGACACAAAACATGCTGAAAATAAAAGTGACTGCAAAGCTTGCTGCCATAGATTTCAGCAGATCATGAGAAGTGCACCAGCAGCAAAGGAGGGTAACTGCTCCCAACCCACCCCTTGCAGGGACTGGATCGAACCCGAAGCCATGGCTGTCACACATGCTGGCCTCAGCACAAAACTGCTGAAGAGTGGAAAAGTTTGGAACCTGCCCACAGGGCAGGTCTAGAGGCTGTTACTGCAAGAAGAGCAGGTCAGAAAGGTTTTTGACCCACTCAGCTTGTTAATTTGTTCAATAATAGAGAATGAAAGGGTGGTATTTAAGAGGACAGTCTTAAGTTCAAAACTGAATATTGACACACAGTCTGTGTTACACTATGTGACATAACACTTCCTCACTCATGAACACACACACACACTGACAGAAGCAAGCAGCAGCAGCAGCAGACACCATGCCAGTAGCACCAGAAGCGTGACTTCGACATCACTTAAAGAAACAAAATACCTCTATTATTTCAATACTGAAACTAAAAAGGGCATTTAGGTCTGTACCATATAAATGGAGCGTACACACATTACAAGGGTGGAATTCAAAAGAGGTCATAATAGCATATAGATGTGTTATTTACACTGCTTCTCTAATCCCATGCTGTTTTTAAATGACAAAGACTGGACTTGCTACAAATTCTGCACAGGGTCATTGAAACCAAAAACGACATGCTAGCTGACTTCTGATTTTTAAGACTCATCAAGTAAAGCCTCCAAAGGCCTTCCTCCCTGGAGTCCTTTCTTGAATTAGTCTAGGAGCCACAGGTAACAACAAAAATACTTTCTGGCAGAGAGTCTTTAAGCATGCATAATGCACTAGATACACTTCACAGGTTCTAGCAGCTTTTTGCAGGGTTTTTTCCCTGAGAATACCCACCACTCAGGCCCTCAGCCAGTTCTGCAGAGAGGGACTGGGTAAATAAAAGTAATTATCGAATCCATTTTTCTTGTCCTCTCATACATAGGCCGCTTTTGTCATTAAAAACCTAGATTTGAACCTTGTAGCAATTAATAATAAGCTCATTTACATTTACATAGAGCCATCAGCACTTGACGATTTGTAGTGCTGCATTCTTCACAGCAAGTCTTATTAGAAATGTCCTCTCCTTCCACTTACTTGCAAGAAAATATTTTTACTTTTTTTTAAATCTAAAAAAAAATCTTAGTTTTTAAATTACTCCTGATTGGACTCCAGTTCCCAAAAGCTAGACAAATATGTATCCTTTCCTAAATATCCTTACTGTTCTAGCATTGTGAAAGAAGTCTTGTACATAGTTGTAACTGACGAAACATCTGAAAGCCAAATTCTCTGGGACTGCCTTTTTCACCAAGTATGTTCTTCGTTCCTCTCACAGTTCCTACTGTGCAATGGCCCTCCTAGCAGGACGAACACAGGTTCATTGTAGCCCAGTGTTGCTCCTATCAAATAGGAGTTTCTGCAGCACCAGGCTGAAGACACGTGCTCCCTGTGTGAGTGTGCACAGCTGTACGCATGGAAGTATCCTACCTCTCTTACACAAAGGTGAGGGAAGGCAAAGACAAGCGTGCAGACAGAACAAAAATGGAAAACCAAGAGTCTGAGAGAAAAGACAAACAAAAGCTGCAGGAGAAACGGTAGGAACAGAATGTTTTTTATAACATCCACTTGAGTAAAGGCTGCTCAAGAATCTTGCTTTGAATAAGGACGCCTGAGATTCCACATTCCCCCTTAGGCAAATCAAAATCTGTAGCTTGGGTCTAAAGTATCTCTTGTGTGTGTCGGAGAGGAAGTACAGGTCTAGACGAAACAAAAACAAAACAAACCACAAAACAAAACAACAGCAAAAAAAACCCAACAAACAAACAAAAAAAATTTGCGTCTTATACAGAGAGAAAAGCAGTGCAACACCTCATCCAAATGGTTCTGCTTGGCCAGCTAAAAAAGGTCCAGAAAAGTCAAAATGGCTAAAAAAATCATGGAGAAAACTAAAGAGAAAAGATTTGCAATCTCTAGTGCTCCTCAAAAGACCCTAAACAGATGGTGCTGACTGCTGAGATAAATTCTTCAGATATCTTGGCAACAAGGGAGCTGGAGGCTGCTGTAGGTCTCATTCACTGCCACTTGAGTTCATGTTGCTGGTATTACAGATGGAAAATTTGGTAAGAAACATCTGTAGCTTTGTGAAACCATGTTAAGCTTTGAGCAGAGCAGCATGTGTAGGTGGAAGAGCAAGCCAACCCCTTCTATAACAGTTCAGAAAAACTGCAGGCACTGTGCACGCAGTTCTGCTCTGCAGCAGCACCCTACAGGCCACTATAGAGATAAGGGCTCGATCTCAGTAAAAAAGTTTGTCAGCAGCACCATATCATTCATCTCTACGGAGACTGATTCAGGCTGACTGCAAAGTACTTTACATCCTGTAAAAAGTCACTAAGCAATTTAATGTCCTTCAGAATACAGATCACAAGCACTGACAGTGGCCAACACATCTGAAGTGGCTAATCAGAGCAACTCCAATTAATTCCCTTTTCCAAAATTTATGAGTGAACCCCGATGATGATGCTTTTTCCTTCTCCACATTTCCCACATTCCAGTCAACTCTAGTCCTTAATTCCCATAACAACGCACATGCCATAAGAACAATATGACTGAGGTACACTAAATAATGAATGGGATGAAGAAAGTGAATGAGGAAAAAAAATTACAATGTGAGGACTGAATGACAGTCAGAAGAAAGCAGTACATCTCCATGCAACAATAAATCAACTATGGACCTCATTGCCACAGAGTACTGTGAAGGCTAAGAGGATTTAAAAAAAACCAACCAACCAAACAAACAAACAAAAACACCAGCAAAAACCTACCAACAAAAAAGCCCACCACCCACACCCCAACCCCAATGCTTAAATTATTGGAAGAGAAATCCGCTAAGAACTAAACACACTTCTGGATACAACCTCTCAATCAGGACCCCCACAAATTGTCTGAGGATAGATCACATTCACAAGGAATTATCTGTTCATCTTAGTCCTACTGTTGTAACCTTGTCCAGAGTATTTGTTACTACACATACACACACAAACTTAGCTACCTAGCTAAGTTGTTGTGTAGTTTCACCTAGTACAATAGAACTTTTTCATAATGCCACTGTCTCCTCCTCTCTCCCATTTGCCAAGACATTTCCCTTAAGCTCTTGCCATCAGCTCTAGCAGTACCAGCCAGATTTAACTCTTTAGGGAGGACACCTTCCTGGGTGCAATCCAGTGGTCTGTATGACACAACACGAAGATGCCAGTATTGTATTTAAAAGCACTGCTGATCAAACTCTGTTCTAAATAATCCTGCAGCCAACGGACAGCTCTGCTTATCTCCAGTTATAGTAAGCACATGGCAATTATGCATACCTACTACCTGGGTGCATTCACCACTGTTTCTGAAAGGTCACAATGTTTAGTAAAGCATCATTTCAGCTAAAGAAGAGAGGCCTATAAACTAGTTCCATCCATAAAATTAGAAAAGTAAGACCTAGTATCTCCAAAGAAACTCAGGATGCAGGAATGTAGCTCTCCTCTGTCTGACAGGTAACAGAAGACCGGCTTCAACACTGAGCCTTCCTTCATTATCACAGCTCTACAGGTTTGCACAGAGGAGTCCGAGGCTAAAGGACAGCTTTGCTGCAGTTTTCAGTACCTGAAGGAATGGAATTGTTCCATCTCTGACTGGTTGTAAACTGTCCTTAGAAATTAATCCTCTTTTAGAAACTAAGCAACAAGAAGCAGCAGCTTAAGCTGCAAAGATGAGGTGGGATCTTACTGGAAAGATCATGCTATCTTACTGGAAAGATCCCTTAACTGGAAGTGACTACAAGTGAGCAATGTCTGAAAGCCAGTACTGAAAAGGTTGTTTATGTTTTTATTTCTTGTATGGTGATGTAGATGCAGCATACAGGAAATACACAAACACAGTGTAAAACATACAAATTTGCATTTCATGATTGCCAGTACAAGCAGGTACATAATATATTCTGTACTTGGTTTCAGGGTTTAGTAGACATTAAATCAATGCTTGAAAGTTCCTCCTCTTTTCTTAGGTCATGTAGTAAAGTAGTTTCTGCACGCACACACATATATGCATGATCTAAACAATGCTCATGTCAGATTAAACTATATTTTTCATTTAAAACAGATTCCAGTGAAGAAGTTTGCTTGATACAAAGCTGTGGATTGGCAAGTGCAGGTGTCATCCTATCCTCAAGCAACCTCATACCAGAATAGGATTTCTAATGATAAATACACTTCTTACTGTCCAAATCAGCACAGAATCATCTCTTTCATAGTACACGATGAAGGGACAGCTATCCTCATGGTTGCCTACCTCCATCTAGTGACCAGAAAAGGTATATAAATTAACTTTACAATAATTGTTCTCCATTGATGGATAAAACTTACAAATCACAAAACTCTGTTCCTGTGAATTTTCAAATGATGAAGAAAGTTTATCTTCTCCCAAAAAAACAGAACAGATTGTCTCCAGCATGCTCACAGAAATGCTAGTGTATTTGTGCAATGCATGTAGGACGTGCATCTCTTACAGAGACCTGGACGGGCTGGAAGTGTGGGCTAGCAAGGACAGAATGAAGCCTAACAAAGAAAAGTGCAAGGTCCTGCACCTGGGACAAAATAACCAAAGAGCCCAGCACAGGCTCAGATCTGTGTGGCTGGGGAGCAGCCTTGTTGAAAGGGACCTAGGGGTCCTGGTGAACAACCAGCTGAACACGTCTGCAGTACACAACAGCGACAACGAAGGCAAATTAGATCCTGGGTTGCATCTGCCAGTACATTACTGGCAGAGATAGAGGCGTGATCATCCCTGTCTATTCAGCACCTGTCTGGCCACACCTGAAGTACTGTGTCCACTTCTGGTGCCCATAATTCAAAAAAAAGACACGGACTAGAGAGGGTCTACAGCAGGGCCATGAAGATAATCAAAGGGCTGGAGAACCCGCCCTATGAGGAAATACTGAAGAAGTTAGGTCTTTTCTTCCTGGAGAAGAGAAGGCTTAGCGGGATCTCATCACGGAGCCACATGGAGAGGACAAGGGGCAATAGGTGCAAGTTGCATTGGGAGAGGTTTCATCTTCATATAAGAAATAAATTTTTCACAGTGAGAACAACTGATCACTGGAACAATCTCCCCATGGACACAGAAGTTTCCCCATCACTGGAGTTTTTCAAGACACAACCAAACGGAGTGCTGAATAGTCTCACCTAGGCTCCCTTTTCCTCTGAAGGTTAGACCAGATCCCTTTCTATGGAAACAAGCAAGACTGCTCCAAGAAAGCACAGGCTGAAATCAGCCTTCTGCAGCCAGCAAGAAAGGCATGTAGGAGCTTGAGGAAAAAAAGTAGGTAGGAGGAGATGGATTGGATTAATAACATGAGTTTTATTTAAAAGAAGAAAAACAACCACTCCTCTGGAGTCAGGAATAGTATTCTAAAAACAGAAAATCGTTTCAATACCTAAAATGTTACAGGGAACTTCTGTTTTAGGCAGGCTGCACATGGCAGTCACAAATGTCATCAGGGGTCAGTAATCAGCCTTGCTGAAAAATAATGCCACGCCCTTGTTGTGTACATGGACAATAAAAATATTCAGGGCAGCATCTACAATACAACCTTTACTCAAGGCATAAGCAAAAATACTATTCAAGACACAAACCCTTAGAGATAGTGGGCTTTTATGCCCACTATTTCTGCTAAAGAGTTTTTACTTTTTATGACCAATAACACCAGAAGATTTTTGATCCACAGCATGACATGCTCAGAACACTAACATATTACTTTTTTGTACAGTAAAATTTTAAGTCCACAAAAGTCTTAATTTAGTTCTCTGTATATATTATTTAGAGATTTCTGCATAAGTTATACTTTACCCACACCTTTCCTTTTCACTTTTACCATCTGGAAATACTTGTAAATTTCTTTAACATCCACTCATCTGTTTAGCAGAGATGGAGCAAGACCATTAGGGCACAGAGAAGACTGTGAAAGAAGTGTTTTTTCTTGTGGGGGCTGGGAAGGAGGTTGTGGTATGAAAGTAGGGAAAGAAATACATCATCAGCTCTTACTTTGCCCTCTCAGCCTGTATCCTTAAGCTGAAACCACCCCTTTAGCATTCAGCAGTGAGCACCTTCGGTGGCCATGCAGGTGGTCTTAGAGAGAGAAAATCTGCTTCATTTGCACAGCATGGATTGGCTGCAGACCCATTTCACTCCTGCTACCGTATCCAAGTGGTTAGAGTGGTTCCCTGTGCAAGAAAGCAAAAGGAAACGATATTCCCCTACAAAACATGCCCCAAAGCTTGTCTAGCACACAGCATGCAAGGAAAGCCCCAGAAAAGTTGCAAACACAGCAAAGCTAAAACTATGTTCTATATTTAGCCCTGTGGTCTTATACTTTGCATGAGCTATGTTACCCTTAGAAAACCATGGGAAGCCCTGTGACTCAGGTACAGCTGAATGCTAAAGCTCCCAGCCAGTACACCTTGCTTTTAGAAGCATACTGTTTATTCGGCACATAGCAGCAGTGGCTACACAGGGCAGGATGAGACGAACAGAGCAAACGCTATAGGCTTTGCCCCTTCTTCCTTCCTTATGGCATTCACAGTCTGCTTTCAGAGCAGCGATAAGGAGTAGTGAGTAATTAAATCAAGCTTAAAAAGTGCATTTGGAAATTATTTCCTCTTGTCCCCATGCACAGTCACATAACTCTACTCTCAGATCTGTCCCCTACCTGAAGATCTTGACTGATGCCCCACAAGAAGGTTGGATTCATTACTGGATTAAGATGTTTTTCTTACTGATAAGGCGCTTAAGAGCACACCTTCCTCTCTGCTTTCTCTACAGGAACTCAGATAAGTGCACCTTTCCACAGATTTCATTCATTTAAGAGACCAAAAGGTATGCTGCTTACAAACAGTTACCCTGCACAGCATGTAACACAAGGTTATTTACAGAAAGCTACTGGGGTCAACTACTTCTGCAACATTTACTCCCAAGATGAACTACTTCTGGCCTGCTCCAGATGCAATGTAAGTCCTAACCATCACTTAACCAGTGTAAAACCAGGTCAAGGAAAGACAGTGAATGTTCACAGCTATATTTTTCCTTTACCATGCAGTATTCTCTGTGAAGTTGAACGGTTGAACAGGTGGAAAGACAGACATCAAATACCAGAATCCCCTCTCTTCACAGCAAGAACCTGTTAAAGAGTGTCCATTCAGAGGGATTCTGCTGATGGATCAATTTGCCCGCGTTACAAAAAAGGACTTCAACAAGCATTTACCCTCTGTTAATTACAGCAAGTGCTTTTCATTTTCCTTTGGAATCATCCGGTATTTCATTCAAGGTACATGCTTAATTTTTCATTACAGAAAAGTTCTTTTTGATCAACATTCTCACAACAATTCTATCACTCATTCACTGCTCATTTCTGTGACATGAACAACTTAATCATTTAATCCCACATTAGGCTGATCCTTCTTCTGCACACCCTGAAATAAAGGAGTGGCTGAACTAATCTCCTGGGACCACTTTCTGTCTACACAGACTCCTACTGCAGCTAGTTCTGCAAAACTCTGGGCCACTGCTTACCACCTCCTGGGAGGCAGGATGATCCCAGCCCCTAAATCCTCACAGCCAAGATCCAGTTTTGGGTACCATCCATAGTTAATTCTCTTTCTCCCTCTCCCATACCTCATTGCCCTCTTCACATGTACTTTTGGCATCCTAACCATGCTTATGTCACCTTAGCCCACTGAACTCATGAATTTCCAGAATTCTGGCACATTTTTTGAAGTATGGGACTTCAAATCCAGATATCCATCCCTGGAATACTACAAATATACTACAAAATTAATGTTGAGATATCTGAAGAGAAGAAGAACAAAGTTGTCCATGGATATTGCATATCAAGGTTCTGAAAAAGAGGAACAGGCAGAAGAAAGACTGAGCAGATCAAATACCCAGTCTCTCTGGTGTCTGAAGTTCAGCTTTGAAAGTGTCTGTGTTACCTTCAATCTATTGTGGCCCAGGGCTAGCTGTAACGTTCATAAGAACAGCAGAGTGCCCTCGTAGAACGCATGCTGTAAATAAAAACACTGATGTTAAAATAAAATTTTCTGGGCATGTGTTGATATGTTAAAAAAGTACAACACTAGTTAAAGTACTGTAATGCTGGGGAAATCTTACCATTTGACACAAAGTACGGCAATTTGTCAGAGCTGCTGGATTTGCAATCAATTTCAAATTATCATATGATTAATGTTGATGAATTGTAACACTTCAGCATTTACAACTTCTAATTGACTCTAGAGGATTAATCACAGTTACATTGATCTACTCAATCACAGGCTGACGACAGTAAGGATAATCCTTACTCGATTATTCTCTGTTGCTGGAACAGGACTTTCATGGAAGGAGCCTTTAACAATAGATTTTTAATTTTCACCTTATTTTTGTTACATTTTCTTTTAAAATCGCTGTGTATAATTAATTTTCCTCCTATTTCTGCCAATGTATCTTTTGTGCTATTAAAAAACCCCAGAATTTTAAACAGAGAAAGAATGACATATTTTCCTCCCACTCTTCTTACCAAGTGATTTTTAAATTAGATTTCCCTGGTATACAAAAATCACAGGCAACTTATACAAAAAAAATCACTGGGAAAAAAAATGTCAGATTTAAACTATTTTGTTAATTTAGAAAGTGTCAGGAATGAAAATCGACTTATCCTACTCTTACCTATACTGCACATTGTTTCTCAAATAGACCTTAAAAACTGACATAGGTGCCCTTATTGAATTTAACATTAAACAACCGAATCATAAAAATTAGTCCATTTGCACAGAAAAGTTAATCAATATTTATGCTCCAAAATGGAAATAAACATTCATGGGATTAATAGTCTCAACATTTGAAAAAACATATCCTTTAGTATTCCGAATTGCTTTTTACCTGTAAGTTTCCTTTGACAGAGAAAGAAAATCCTAAAAGCAATTCAGACTATATTTGCAACCAAATTTCAGTTAGAAACGTCCACTTCTCAAAAGTTGGCTGCTCTCATGAAGACTTACAGACATCCCAAGAAGGACAAACTGCAAGGTCGCAGGATTCTTGAACACTCCAGATTTTAGCCACAAACCACAAAGATATGTTAGAGTTCTGCTGGAGAGATCAGACTTAGCAAAACCCAGTGAGAGACTGAGATCCGGAGTCCCGTCATTACCACAGCTACATCCTTAATCATGCAAGCCAGCAAGTCACGTTGAACTCTTCCCTGCAAGGTGCTAAGATATTTAATCAAGCAGTCAGAAATGTTACTCATTAAACTTTCATGTCAAACTACTTTAAAATAATCAATCTCACTTAGGTTTTTCTACCAGCTGCATTTACAACGACCACATGCTACCCCAGGCAGGTTGCTACATTTCCCCTTGCTCTCCGCAGCTTGCCAGGGCCTTGTTTTTCAGCTGCTATTTATAACGCATGCTCAGCTGTAAAGTCTGTCTGCAAGTTCTTCTACAGTTAACGAAAATCAATCCGTTACCTATTTCGTATATATAGAAAGAAGTTCTTCAGCTTAAAAAAAAATAAAAAATTAATGAGGAACATTATCTGCCAGCTCGTAAAATGCATTTCCTAGAAAAATCAAATTCTCTGATTTAACTTCCTTCCCAAGTATAAAAGTTGTTGCTTAGGAGCACCAATCCCTTACTAAAGAGTTGCTACTATGAAAATGATGTCCAGTGAAAACAATTTCTTGCTCTTAATGTTCAACATAAGGCAGAACCAGGCCTGTGGTAAACTGCTGAAGCTGATTATGGCATGTTTTGACATCAATTCTCATTCTGAGTAATTCTATAGGAACATAGGAAGTATTTGCATATTTTCTTATTCTTCCTTTGAGCTTTTGGACTTTCAGTATTACTCTTCTCAAGGTTTGTTTGCCCTCAAAGGAGTCCCTGTTTCAGGATCCCACAGTTCAATCGGAATCAGTAAACAAGGCAGCTAGAGAAAATAGTTAAAAGAAAAATCCTGAAGTGACCTAACTATAAACTCAAACTCAATGTATTAATGGCCAAAGACTGCCTCATTGTCTATCTGTCTCACCCAAATCAAGGCGGTGAATTGACTGAGCATGATAAACTCCTTAAAAACAAAAGATACGCTTGGGTTAACTGAATAAAAGTTTTCCATATTTCTCCATGCTATTGATTTCTGTAGAATTTGCTACACAGCCAGCGTTACCTAAGAGGACTGAGCCTCTGAAGTTTTAACATCATTTTCTGCCCAGTGGTGTATTTTAAGGAAAGGAAAAGAGGCAAGGGGATGTGTGATTAAAATTTACATACTTTTCTTCTCCTTAGAAACATTACCTCTTCGTTATTTGATGGCTCAGTTTAAAGGATGGAAAAAACCAAGTGTGTGCCTGCTGTTACACAGTCTTTATCATCACCACAGTCACTGCCGTAATTGCACTTTCAATGTCCATGTCTGCCTCCACCGCGGGCACTATTATGATTATAATTATAGCAGCATTGACTCTACTACCCTTCTTTCCAGCCTTGTCTGTGACATGCATTTAAAGTGTTTTACCTGCTCTCAGGCAAGACCAGGCACTTCCCTGTGGGGGGATAAGAGGCCCAAACCAGTTCTTGCTTTCATAGAATCATAGAA
>VWZZ01002174.1:1139-38749 GCA_013399095.1 Psophia crepitans | reverse complement strand
AGTGCTGATCTTATTCCACCTGTTTCTCCTTAGCTTCAGAAACTTAAATCCAACAGCCTGCATCCTTACCAATGTTGGTACAACTGCTGGAGCTAGAAAGCTTCAGGGAATTCAGCAGAAGTCATTTCACAAACGTGTGCGTTCACAGTGTGTGTGCGTGTGTTTCTCAAGAAACACAAGGCTTTTGCTCTTTAGCCTAATTCTTCAAAGGTGGCATGATATCTCAAGTAACAACATTTCTTGCAGATCTTAGTTCCATACATATATAATGCCTTTCATGGTTATATACATTTGAAAAGTCCTGGCAGTCAGGTGAAGTCCCTGGTGACTGGAAAAAGGGTGACATCACTCCCATTTTTAAAAAGAGTAGAAAGGAAGACCTGGGGAACTACAGACTGGTGAGCCTCACCTCTGTGCCTGGCAAGATCATGGAATGGATCCTCCTGGAGGCAATGTTAAGGCACGTGCAAGACAAGGAGGTGATCTGTGACAGCCAGCATGGCTTCACCAAGGGCAAGTCATGCCTGACCAATATGGTGGCCTCCTATGATGGAGTGACTGCATCAGTTGACGAGGGAAGACGGACCGACGGCATTATTTGGACTTCTGTAAAGCCTTTGACATGGTCCCATGACTAAACGATCTCCAAATTGGAACGAGATGGATTTGAAGGGTGTACCATTTAATGGTAGGTAAGAAATTGGTTCGATGGCTGCACCCAAAGAGTAGTGGTCAGTGGTTCTATGTCCAGGTGGAGGCTGGTGATGAGCAGTGTCCCTCAGGGGTCTGCCTTGGGACCAGTGCTTTACAGTATCTTTATCAACGACATATGATGGCATCGAGTGCACCCTCAGCAAGTTTGTAGATGACATGAAGCAGAGTGGTGCTGCTGAGACAAAAGGAGGAAGGGATGCCATTCAGAGGGACCTGGACAGCCTTGAGCAGTGGATTCATGAACCGAATGAGGTTCAACAAGTACAAGCACAGGGTGCTGCACCTGGGTTGGGGCAATCCCCGACATGAGTACAGGCTGGGAGAAGAACACATGGAGAGCAGCCCTGCAGAGAGAAACCTGGGGGTTCTGGTGGACAAAAGACTCGACATGAGCCAGCAGTGTGCGCTGGCAGCCTGGAAGGTCAACCGTGTCCTGGGCTGTATCAAGAGAGGCGTGACCAGCAGGGTGAGGGAGGGGACTGTCCCCCTCTACTCTGCCCTCATGAGACCCCACCAGGAGTACTGCATCCAGCTCTGGGGCCCCCAGCACAAGAAAGATGTGGACCTGTTAGAGGGAGTCCAGAGGCAGCCACAAAGATGATTCAAGGGCTGGAGCCCTTCTGCTATGAAGACAGGCTGAGAGAGCTGGGGATGTTCAGCCTGGAGAAGAGAAGGCTCCAGGGAGACCTCATTGCAGCCTTTCAATACTTAAAGGGGTCTTATAAAAAGGATGGAGAGGGACTCTTTACTGGGGTAGATAATGATAGGATCTGGGGCAATGGGTTTAAACTGAAAGAGGATAGGTTTAGATTAGACATTAGGAAGAAATTCTTCCCTGGGAGGGTGCTGAGGCCCTGGCACAGGGTGCCCCGAGAAGCTGTGGAGGCCCCATTCCTGGCAGTGTCCAACGCCAGGTTGGATGGGGCCCTGGCCAACCCGATCTAGTGGGTGGTGTCCCTGCCCATGGCAGGGGGGTTGGAACCAGATGGTCTTTGAGGTCCCTCCCATCCCAAGTCATTCTATGATTCTATGATATACAAAAATATTTTTGTTGGCAAAGAGATGGAGAAACTGTTGAAGAGAACAGCCTAGAGATGTTGTCAAAAGACAAAATGGCAGAAAGCAGAACAGAACAAAGCAGTGAGAAAAATACAAATCCACTGCATGTTTCTTAAATTTAAACCACCTCCCTCAACACATATGGATTCAAAGACACCTCTCTTTCCAGGCAAGGACAGGAAGTCTTGAACATTTTGGTGCCTTCCTTGCCCCCCAACTCTAGGATTTCCTTCTGTAAAGTATATACAAGGCTCAACAAACAGGGAGGATAGTGGCCCCTTTCCCGAGTGGCCCGTAACATAAATTAGGGCACTTAATGAATGTTAGTTATGTAAATAAAACAAAAAATAAGATTGAATATAGCATGGTCATAGTAAAAGGTAGACAATGCCTTTGCAAACCAATTTCTAGAAACAACATATGCCAAATTTCTTATCTATGTGGACTTTGGTGGAACATGCACTAAAATTCTACATGTGAAGTGATTGCTCCAAGCCGGTAAGATTAGCAAGGATTAGTAGAGGGAGCTGAGTACATGGAAGTTGCTGTTGGTAGTGCTGGAAGAAGTTCATTAGGCTGGAAGACAGTCCTGTATAGTCTTAACAAAATTTCTTTGGAACAATATTGGTACAAAAAACAACGAGCCTATCAATTATATAAGACATGATTAAGTATGCATCATCAAGAGGGTGGGACAGCACAGAAAAACCTGTAGATCTGGATTAATGGTACGTGAATGAAATTCAGTACTGTAACATGCAAGTGCATCCATTTAGGGATTACGTCCTTGGGAATTTTTAGCTGAGGTTTCATCACTTATAAGCTAAGAAACAACAGTTTACTGATTGATCACTACAGTGTTCCAAATGCAATACAATTGGGAAAAACCCCAAAATGCAACGGTAGGGAGCATCAAGTAGTCTTTCCAGAAGTGTTCAGTATTGTTCAGGAGTCTAATGTGGCCACTGGTATTTTCAGAAGATTAATTCAATAGAAACAAAAAAAGAGTATTATGATCACATAACAGAGAAACTATCACGCAAGAAAAACAAGAGACTGGTAATTTAAATCTAGCAATCAGAAGGCTGACAGGGAGACTCAGCCTTCTCTCTAAACACCACAGAGGAGGAACACCATGAGCAGAGAAAGAGACAGAAGCTAGAGGGGAGGGGAAGAGCCATCATCTGATCAGGAATCATAAGGCTGGAAATGAAAAGAAAACTTGACCATTGGAGCAGTGATAATCTGAAGTACCCTTTCAGGACTATCAGAAGATAATCACAGTAAAGGGTCAAACTTCCCCCTCTCCCCAAACCTAGTTTTAGGTCAAGGCTTTAGATGTAGTTCTCCCCAGATTCTCTTCTCTTAGGAGATGGAAATGGACAACTTAATCCTAGAAGATAACAGGGGGAACTGAAACTAGATCCCGCAATTTCTGTCTAAGACTGTCAATTACTAGGCCATATTGTCAAAGGTGAGTAGGGCAAACTACATCTTTGAAAATAAGCATTTCATTTTGTAAGGAGCCATATTTCATTACACATCTTGTGAATACTTACCTGATCAAACCCTGAGAGGGACTTAGGCAGTGAAAAGGGTCCCTTTCACTGTCTGGATCCCTTGCCCTGATGTGAGCTGGGCTGTGTATCAGTTCAGCTCTGTCAAGGCTGGAAGAGTTCTGGCCACATGCACAAAGCCACTGCATCTGCAAAAGTTGGACTCTTCTTTCACACACCTCCTGCAACTTAGACACATCCGATGCCACTAATCACTATTTCCAGATGGCACTTCTATTAAGCCATTAGCATTTTAGACAACTGAACCTTACTGTCTTAACACTGTCCAGTACCTCTGGACAGCAGACTGGCAGACTGTCCAGTCTCTTCACAAGCAGCACGCTCTCCCGATCTCAAACCGCTCTTTAGATGCCCAAACTACAGCATACCAGAATAAAAACATAAGTCATAACACTCTCAGCCCACCTCTCCCCCCACTAAGTCCTCCCTGTCACACGGCTAGAAGCGCACGTGCCAGCAGACTGCACTGCAACCTCTCCGATCACTTGACTAGCACACATTTGGTTGAGGGACTGGATAGTTACAGGGTCAAATGATCCCATGTGTATCCTATCATCAGGGCAGTCATCTGCTCAACATGTGCTGCCAGGGTGCCTGCATCCTGGTTATACACTTTGGGATACGGAAAGGCACCAATGACAGCATCTTGGGGGGGGGGGAAAGAAAAAAAAAAAGATTGGCCTGCCTTCCCCAGGGGATGGACACCTCAGATTCAGCCTGCAATATCCTGGGGGTGACCCCAAAGAACTACATCTCCTCTCTGGACATTTTGGCTAAGTATTCATAACTGCAGTCCTAGTCCACTAAGCCTGCCTGTTCCCAACCTCTACCATCTTCACAGCTGCTTCTTACCTTCCCAGTGCTCCATAGTTTACATTTGCACTACCTTCAGGGCTAGCTAAGGTTTTGGGGTTTACCATAGAGCAGAGGAGCTAGGGGAAGGAAGGAGATGTAGATCCCATCAGAAAGCATATATGCAGAGAAGGTTCATGCTGTTATACAAAATATATACGGGAAAAGGCATACAGTAAGGCAGAGACTCCTGTAAGAAAAATGGGGCCCCTACAATCTTGTCACCTCAAGGTAACGGAAAGAAGGGTTGAGATGGTGCATCTTGTTCCCAGTGCCCCTCAGGACAGCTTAGGACAGCTTTCCCCATCTCCTCCCAATATTTCCTAGTTGCTTCCAAATTCCACATAATCTGAGCCCCATCGATCCCACAAGTGTTACCTCATCAGTCACCCACTCCCGTTCCCCACAGTGTCACCTTAATCCTTTCCCAGTAAACTTCTATCAAGTCTCTCCTAGACTATCTGCTGTACTAAAACTTCATTGCTGCACACCACTCAGATTTCACATTGGAGATGTCAGATTTAAGGGCGTAAGACTGAACCATGCTAGGGCTAGAGTTAATGACCACAACAAGAATCTTTTACATACTGAGTTCACCTCTCAACATACACATACCACACACTGGAATCTCTGTGACACAAGACTGTTCAGCACAAATTTAGAATTTTTTGAACAGCAATTCCAACATTACTTCCTAGAGCACTGTCCAGACTACATAAATGAGTGAGAGCAACTGGGGACAAAGCAGAGCCACAGTTCATGCTCCAAGCTCGTTCAAAAGAGTTGATGCAATACAAGTTGTCAAAGTGGTGTTTTGAGGAAAAGGTGGAAAGAACAGGGTAGATCTCAATAATGTGTAGCTACAGCAGGCCCACGTTTGGGTCATAAGCTTACCCTATGTTATCAAGAAGCTCACAAACAAAGGAAGCAGGCAAATTTTGCATTACTTGGAAGAGACGTTCTTTCAGTACAGATGCTCAAACAGTAGCAGAGTTTCCCCTTTACTGTAATGAAACTGTTATGAAAACATGGCAGGAGAATTTCTGGAAACTAAGCTGAAAATTTGGTTTGATACTATGCTGCTAAACCCAATGCTTTTCTACAGATGGCAAAGTTAGCTACATTAGGTATTTAGAGCCAGTCTTCAAAGAAAAACTTCTTTTCTTATGCAACTCAGCATGGTTGTTCTGTATCTGTTCAGAACACATAAGGAGACCAAGTACACCACCGTAGGAAAATGAAGAGCTGTGCACCCGCAACAAAGGAGCTGAGTTCTCCAAGGAAGCTACAGAAAGCTAACAGAAATAACACCGGTGACTCATCAGTGAGGTAGAACCACAAGAGATTAATTGCTATCATCAGCTCAAATTTTGACTATTACATGAAACTCAGTTTTTGGGGAATAAGAATCAGCAAAACTAAGTCATTCAGTGGCAGAAAAGAGGCAAAGATGTACTATTTTTCTGTTTATGTGTTCAGAATAAGATCATTAATAAATAAAGCACAAATGTTACAAATTCAAGACTTGAAGTTCCAAAAAGCAACCTGACCAGGATTTTTCATTAACCAAGTAACAATATACTTCGCCAAGAAAAATAAACTGTCTCTGCTGAAGTAAAAAGTCTTAAGCACTTTTAATTCCAAAATGTAGAAAACTTAAATAAATGCAATGTAACAGCTCTTTCCATGTAGTCTGTAACCAAACTTGCATGATTAGTCTTAATCATGTTTAAATACTTGCTCAGTAAAAAAAAAATAATAAACTGAAGAATTACAGTAGTAGCCTAACAGCATTCATAAATTCACATAGCAGTAACTCCAGCTTCAGCGTTTAGATAAGGACATGGCTTATATTGCACACTACCAGAATAGAAGACAAGTATTCCTCTGCCGTGATTCAGGATTTTTGCAAGCCTTCTTTTTCACATGTTAACAAACATGAGCCAAGAACAGAACCAGTTCATTAACAACAGGGCTGTTCAATTCATCTGAATTTACAGTTACTGCAGTATTAGCAGGTGCCTTTTGCATCATTCCAATGTCAAAATACCGTTGACTGTGATGTAAAAAATAAAAATCGTACAGGACCGATTTTTGTGGTTCAGAGAATTACTTGCTGTGGAATCCCATACCGTAGTGCACGCAAATCTCTGAAGTCTACAGCAACTAACACTCTGCAGACTTAAGAATTTTCAGTATAAAGCATGTTTGTGCAAATAGTTCTGTTCTGAGCTTTTCTAGAGGTGCCATCTTCTTTAACCTTTTTAAATAGATACAACACCTCATGTTGTTCACCTAGAATCTCTCCCCTACAGGGTAGAAAATACAGAATAGCATCTTACACAGGGTCATGACTGCCATATGTTGCTGTTCTGCCAAAATGTTCGGGTTTTTTAAGGTTCTCAGTATTTCAGAAGTACTATACACAAAATTGAAACCCGGCACCTATTAGAGATGAAAACAGAAGGAACATAAAGCATGTGAAGGGTTGTCCATTGCAGTACTGGGTTTGTATTTGGAAGGTGCCACGGGAAGTGAACTTGCATGCAATTCTTTTCTTGGCTCATTCATGAGGCTTGCTCTTGTATTCCATGTGCAACTTCAACTCCCCAGATAAGCAAAGGAATGCAAAATGAGCTTTCCCATTTTACCAAAATACTGGTTATGCTTGTTTTCTCATATTTTGTGATGGCCATGACAGTTTCTACTTTCTACCCTTCATTTTTAAAAGAAAAAAAAAAAACACAAACATCTAACCTGCATCCCTTCCAAATGTATAAAACCAACAAAATATTCTAGATAGTACTCAGTTATACAGCAGATACAAAACCAAGGCATGTAAGATATCCTTTAGAAAGTGAGATCTTCACATTAAAAGGATTTCTCTATTTGTGGGTGTAAGCTACATGCTAAAAACTATTCACACCTATGTAATAATAGATCAGTCTCCAATGCAGTAAGGTCTTGTGTCACCTACTACCTAACTTCTGCATTATTATAGATCCCACCAAATAAACCAGCCAGCCAGCAGTATGCGTACAATTAACAAAGACACAGCAAATTTCTTAAAATACAGGTTTGCTAAAGCTAGCAGTTTGACAGGGAAAAAAGAAGGGAGGCAAGACTGCAGAGATTAGTAAAGGAGCACATCTACAATGTGCTTCACTATCGGCAAAGTTAAATTATAGACATTAGTACGTATGCGTGAATTAAATTGCTTTCATTACATTATTTTTAACAGAAAGGCAATAAAAGGAAGAGTACGAAAAAGAATCATAGTATTGATAGAGCATTGCAACTTTGGCTATTCAGTTTCTGAAAGAGCGCTGCAAAGCAGTAAATATTCTCAATCTTATTTTACAGGGGTGGAAAAGAAAGACAGATTTTAATTATTTTATTTTGGCACAGAGTCAATGACAGTAAAAGTTGCAACTCAGGACTTCCCAGTTCAGAGGTCTATTCTCCAAATAACAAATCCATGATTAAAAGCAGTCCCTGCAGGGGCTGCAGGAAAGCTGGAGAGGGGCTGGTTGCAGGGCAGGGAGGGCCAGGCCAAGGGGAAGGGCCTGAAGCTGCAGGAGGGGAGCTGGAGCTGAGCTGGGAGGCAGCAATCCTTCCCTGGGAGGGTGCTGAGGCCCTGGCACAGGGTGCCCCGAGAAGCTGTGGCTGCCCCTGGCTCCCTGGCAGTGCCCAAGGCCAGGTTGGATGGGGCTTTGGGCAGCCTGGGCTGGTGGGGGTGTCCCTGCCCATGGCAGGGGGTGGCGCTGGGTGGGCTGGGGGGTCCCTTCCCACCCAAACCAGTCTGGGATTCTGTGATAAAACCAAATTCTCACCTGTTTCCCAAAAAAATAAATTTCAAGGGCTTCTGTGGTTGCACAGAAGGTCTGTGAAATTGAAATTTGGTTTGTGTTATTTTTGTTAATATGTCTCATAGAATGGTTCGGGTCATTCAACATCAAAGGCACAGCTGATGACTGCCGCTGGAAAATAACACTGCCGTAATCTGGCATTTCAGAAAAGTTTAGTGGACATGGGAACCACTTATAAACACAATTTTCCTGTTAGTTACTCTACAACAATGGGATAAGATAAAGGAAAAGGAGGAGAGAGAAAAACATCATGGGCAGGTAGGAAAAGTCAGAGATTAAATGGAGTCCATCACTGCCAGAGCTACACCACTGAACATCATCACTGCACTGGTGCGGCCTCACCTTGAGTACTGTGTGCACAAGACATAAAGCTATTGCAGAGTGCCCAGAGGAGGGGAACTAAGATGGTGAAGGGTCTAGAGGGGAAGATGTATGAGCAGAGGCTGAAGGCCCTGGGCTTGTTCAGCCTGGAGAAGAGGAGGCTGAGGGCAGAGCTCATGGCGGCCTCCAGCTTCCTCCCGAGGGGGAGTCAAGGGGCAGGCGCTGATCTCCTCCCTCTGGTGCCCAGCGACAGAACCCCAGGGAACGGCCTGGAGCTGCCCCAGGGGAGGGTTAGGGTGGACATCAGGAGAAGGTTCTTCCCCCAGAGGGTGGTGGGGCCCTGGCACAGCCTCCCCAGGGCAGTGGTCACCGCCCCGAGCTGGGCTGAGTTCAAGCAGCGTCTGGCCAACGCTCTCAGCCATCTGCTGTGATGGGGCTGGTCCTGTGTGGGGCCAGGAGTTGGACTCAAAGGTCCTTATGCATCCCTTCCAACTCGGGTTACTCTATGATTCTAAGTACAAGTTTTTGTCTCATGTAGCAGTGAAATATTTCAGCTATAGCTTTTTAAAAAAATTACTACTTCTTCTGCTATGACATTCCTTTTCTCTGTTGTTTCTATTAGTCAATCCATGTTTATGGATCACGTCTCAGAGAAAAAACCCAAACACCACAGTTGTCTTTTTTCCTCCACTAGTCATTCAACGTATCTAAGAAAGTCCTGAAAAATGATAGCACACTGTTCTTGAGTAGGCTTATCTCACTAAGGCATCCCCTAGCAAACACACACCACCACATTAAGACAACAGCGATGCAGTGGTAAAGCATCACATCTGGTTCTAGGCCAGGCAAACACAAAGTTTGCTCAATAAGGCTGACACTAACGTTTTCAAACATGGAGGCCACAGGTCTGACCAACAGCATATCAGCTAACCCAACAAAGATCTCCCTCTGACTCTTGTCAAGGTCACATATGCAGGCCTACCCTACCCAACTCACAGCCCCATATTCTGTTGTACAGTAATTTGCAACGCACCCTCAGCCCAACTGCTTCATCTGTACCCACTGGATCCATCAACTGCGGTCCATCTGCTACATATCTCCAACAGGCCATCACACAAATTAATTAACACTATTACCCAGATGCTTGCACTCATCGTGGCTTGGGGAAGGGAGGCAAGCCCAAGCAGCAGCCAGGACCAGGCACGCCAGCCCTCGTCAGCGCCGAGACCTGTGTAATGCCTCTGTGAATCCTGGAGCCTCCGTGATTAGTCTCCAAGTTAGTTTCACCTTCATGACTACCTGCCCCTCAGAGAACAGAAGATTCCATTTTTAAAAGGGACACTTTGCAGACATCATTTTCTCAAATACCCATTACCATATTTTAGAAGCTGGCTCAGAAGCACCAAAAAAAAACCAACCCAGGAGAAAAATAAGGAAGTATGGGAACTGCTGCAAAATAAAGTATCTTGCTTAAATAAACTATGTACGAAAAGTCTTTAGCAAGCAAAATTATCTTCTAACTACTTGTCTATTCCACAGAATAATCCCTCCACATACACATGTGCTTGTGAACAATGAAAAACAAAAAAGCAAAACTGCCAAAAATTTGACAGACCTTATGACTTCTCCGTATTAGACCATAACTGTACTGTGAGGTCAGGCAGATGGGTCACTAATGAACAGTAATTAGATCAGTTATAATCACAGTTGGGGGGGGGGTTGGGGTTGGGCGGGGGGAGGGTGGTGGTGTAAAAATCAATTTAGGAATACGCAGTAAACTGCAGAACTGCACTTACTCTGGAGCAGATTTTTAGAAGGCGCTGAGATACATCTATATCCCACTAATGCTCAGTCACATGTATCAATATGTACACAAAAATTCCATACACACGGTACTTCAAAATGTCTTTGCTTCAAATGACAGGTACTCTTACAGCTTATTATTTTTCACGTTGGTCCTTCATCCCCATGTGTACACAAAGCATTTCACAGGTGACTGCCTAAAGTTAAGCTCTTCTTTCATATTTAAATACCTAACCGAACAGCTCAATATTCAGAAGTCTTGTGGATGCAGCAGCTCCTGAATTCTGTACACTTTATCAGGTGTAGGATACTAACTTTCAACACTCAATGCAGAAAAAAATTGGTTCGTTTATTTTTAATTTCTTACTAGGTCTACACATCTCTCTCTCTCTTGCAGCATTCTTTCTATCTTCACTGAATTTATGATATTTTCTCTTCTCCAGGAGTGAGAGGTTACACCAATTTCACTGGGGTTAAGTTTTTTGTTCCGCTTTTCGCAAGCCCCTGACGGCAATAGATACCTGGATATTTTCAGCCAGGTTTACTTTACAACGACTGAGTTCCAAACAGTTCATATTGTGCAAGACTCAGCGAACAGAAAGAGGAAGGAGAACAAGGGAAATACTTTATTGCTATTTTCATACTCTGGCTCCTTAGTCATGTAATTCTGAGATAGTTATTACAGAGGCACACAGTTAACTGCAACACACATTAACTGACTTTCTTGAAGCAACTTTTTCTTTGCAAATTTCTCTTTAAAGTACAACATAATTCACTTCATACTTTTATTTTACTTAGATTTCATAGGTAATCAAAAATAGGGAACGAAATTAATACTAGCTTTATTGGCAAAAGATAATTTTTTAGAGTTAACTTTAAATCCATAGCAATAGATTGTTACAGCAAGGTTCAGGTCAACCCTGCAGAGGGTTCAGACCCTCACCCCCCCATGCCGAGGCTGACCAACACTGTACAAACACCGTACCCGCTCAAATCGAACATCTGCTGGGTACAAAGCAAAAGCAATGTCATCAGTAATGCAGGCTGGCTTTATCAAGGGCAAAGAACAGCAAGTGGTTCTATCCTTCAATCCAGGCATATCCCCTAACAGGGTCTTTGTGCCTCAGCAAATACATGCTGTATTGACATGTGTTCTGCAGTAATCAATCATTTCCATTAAGTGCTTTTCCCACCTTTTTTTCCCCTCATACCTTGCAACAGCTTGTATGAATGAATGATCAGATGGTAAAACGGTAGCACATTTAAAAAACAAACTGGGGAAGAAAAATAACGGGTTTTTTTTCTACTTTTAAAGTAGACTACAACAGAGAAGGGGTTAAGGCAGCTTTTCTATTTCACTGAATAGAGTAACTTACTGCAGGTTTGTTTCTCTTCTTGTCATTAAATCTTGCATGAAATTAATCACTATAAAGATCACAACAGTGGGTATTTTAGCATTAAATGTGAATTGCTCTTGCCCTCAGAAGTATTGTGATTGAATGCAAGGACCACTCCTCCAGAAAAAGAGGCTAAATTATACCCACAAGATAATTTTGTTTTTATAGTCTCTAAAATGTCAGGCAACTTCCGTGCCACAAGTATTTATCAGTTTCCAGACAAATACTAGAAATAACACACCACGGTGACCAACTGCTGGGGTCACTGTTAATGAGAGCAACAGAGAAGTTTTGTGGAATTTCTGCACTGATTTTTTGGTATATTAAGCAACGTGTAAATTCTCAGCCGCTGCACAGAGCATCTGCTCTGCTTCCATTAAGGAAATGTTACAACTCCTATTTCAGTGAGAACAGGGTCAAGTCAAACTTTTCGTGTGCTTTCACTCTGAACTCTATTCTCTGTTTCAAGTGTACTCAAAATTATGTCCAAAACTACAAACCCCCTCAATTTATAGTTCTTCAGTGTTAAAAACAATAGAGTTTAATTACTTAGACAACGTATCATCCACTTGCCTTTCTTAAATTTATGTACAGGAAGTTTCTTAAGCTGATCCTTCCTAAGTCGATTCCTTCTTGCTCTGTGTCTGTCTTGCACGAATTTTGTGATCTGGGAACAGACGTAAGTAAGACAACATGAACAGGAAGTTAAAATAAGAGAATAGAAGTTGCAACTTACAAGTCTTCACAGTAAGTTAGTCAAAAGGGAACCCCAGCTCAAACTGAATCACCTATTCCCTTGCCTGAACTCAAGGATGAAGCCAAACAAGCTTAAAGGGTGTTCCTGATGACCATGGCACTTGAAATTGAAAATACACAAGGTTTTTTTTGGAAAGGAAAGAGGCAAAGAAAAAAATCATGTCCATACTATATAAAATAATGGCCATTGCTGCAATCCTCTGCTGAGGTCCACATACAACAGGATGGCGCATTTCAGAGCGAAACACAATTCGTTAGATCTGACTGGTTTTGCTCATTATTACATCTCTTTTAGAGAATTATTCTCATGTTCATCAGAACTGTTTTCACAGTATCTAGACGTAGTTTGTGGAGGAGTAAAGGGATTACTTCACAGTTACGTATTGTCTTCAGCTATACTAAAGATTCTGTTTTCATTTTCTGAATAGTCTCTAATGCTATTTCTGTTCAGTTTCTAATTTTAGCATCTGCAATATCACATGCTTTCTCAAATATGACAACAAACACACAAATAAATGGCCTTAACCAAAGCATACACATTAACAAGTCTCTTAATTTGCAGAGGTGCACTACACCTACCTACACTGTGGATAAGGTAAACACTGAGAGAATATTAGTATTATAAACATCATTAATGTCCTCTCACTTTAGGACTGTTTATATACATCACAACAGATTGTTTTTTAAAAAGTATGAATATATGTACATCATGCACAAATACTATTAGGACCATTTGCAACTAACTGGTTTTTGGCAAAATGAATTTATTTATCCTTCTGCATGACACTTGGCTTCACGTTCTAAACGTATTTGGCTCTAAACTGTTCGTTCAGACTCTCTCTACCCCAGCTAAATGATGAGCTCTCTGCCTAAACTGCAGGTTTTCTGCTGCAGTTCAGATACTTACTAACAATCAGAGTGTCTCACATTAATTTCTTGCTAAAAACAAGATTTCCTGAAAGAAGCAGGGCCAAACCCACAAATTAATGAGGACCAAATCCAACCTGGAACCTCCCCAGGACCAAGGTCACTGCATCCATTAATTGTCCAGTGCCCTAGTCTACCAACGTCTCCATAAGGCCTCTCTGCACTCACGGGAATGAATCAACAGCTCCTAACTTAATACTGTTGGCAAGCTTACTTAGCGTGCACTCAACTCCAGTGCCCAAGTCACTGATAGAAACATTGACAAGAACTGTCTGTGAAGTTGAGCCCTGATGGACACCACCAATGACTGCCTGCCAGCCAGATGTTACCCATTTACTACAACTGTTTCAGCCTAACCCTTCAGACAGTTTTTCACCCATCATATTGTGTACATGTCTAGCTTTACGGTGGACATTTTATCCAGACGGATGCTGGTAAAAGACAGTATGAAAAGCTTCGCCAAAAAAACCCCAAACCCAACAAACCCAAAAACCCACAACCCCACACACCCTTCCCTCCGTCCACTAGGTAGGTAAGCTCTTTACAAAAGGATACTGTTAGTAAGGCCTGACTTTCTCTTCATGAACCCATGTTAGCTTTGACCAATGACTGCACTGTCTTTCAAGTGTTTTTAAACAACTCTCAGAATAATTTTCTCCATAATTTTAGCAGGCAATGAAGTGAGACTGACAAGTCTATAATTACGAGGGTCGTCTGTCTTTATCTTGAAAGCAGAGCAGATAATATTTACTAGGTTCAAGTCAACTGGGACCTCTCCGATTTCCCAAGATTGTTGACAACCAACCAAGAGAGGTCTCACAGTAACACTGGTCAACTCTTCCAGTACCCTCATAGGGCCCCACAGACTTATGCACCCAGCTGCAGCAGCAAATCCTGTGGAAGTTATAAGTCAGAAGGAAGTTTTTATGCTGAGGCCCTGGCACAGGGTGCCCCAAGAAGCTGTGGCTGCCCCTGGATCCCTGGCAGTGTTCAAGGCCAGGTTGGATGGGGCTTTGGGCACCCTGGGCTGGTGGGGGGTGTCCCTGCCCATGGCAGAGGGTGGGCTTTGAAGTCCCTTCCCACCCAAACCATTCTAGGATTCTAGGGCGTGAGTTCTCTAGGCAGAAGCTATAAAGACAAACACCTACAAATTTGTTCAGATCACTCCTGTAACATTTGTAATGCCACTTCTGATGCAGAAAACTGCTGTTCCCATAGTGAGCAAAACATTTGCAGTTCTAAGGAGAGGTGCCCTTTCAGTGGGATTAGCCTCGTGGTTGTTACATAACTAGTTCCTCACTAAAGTGATTGGAGCAAGTAAGTTTGTAATTTAGTTAATTTCTTGACCTGAAGATGACAGCACTGGACTCCATAAGGAATTTTTGCAGTTAACTTACTATCATCTAAAAACAAAAGTAGCTGAACTGGTGAAAAAATATGAAGCAAAATAGGAAGAAATATCCTGAGAGTAAAAACTTTCTCTTAGTTCTGAATTTCTGCAGTGGTGATAATGATAGAAGTCAGCCTCGCTCTCCTCAGGATTACAGCTCTCATACAGTCCCCCCTCCCTCATTAGTTTTCTCTTCAATGGTAACCTTCTAAACTGTTCCTTCAATAAGAGCCACCCCCCGCCCAACTATTCTACTGCCTTTCTCTCCATTTCCCATTTCATTTCTCTGCTAATTCCCTAATTACTATCTTTTCTGAAAATGATGGATCAGTGCTTCGCACCGGATTTGATAGCATGCAAAGTCAGTACTTATGATTTTCAAAATGATTCCATAGTCCCTTTCATAGCCTTCATTCCATTTCTTAGATAACCAATATTTTGTTTGCATTTTCAACTTAGATGCACTATAAGCAGATTATTAGGGAAGCTCAAATTGGAGCTTCACAGCTCAACGTTCACAGAATATTATCTCTGGTGACTACCCTCCTTTAGAAATACCATCTCTCCTTACCTCCAACTGCTGACCTTTGGGACACAATGACAGGGCTATACGTTCACCTAATTAACTGAGGCAAAGTCCTCTACAATCAAGGCTATCACCAGAAGGTCAGACAAAGCACTGGTGAATTTTACATCATCTCTAGTTGATCACTTCTGCTCTGTTCAGAGAGCTGCTGCAATTTTGGTTGTGCCAAATATGCCCAGGATTGTCAATGAAATACCTAACTTGCAGAGCACAAAACACTAACACAGAGAGAAGTATTTTAAGAGAACAGAACAGTTGATGCATTCCTTGATTTTTATCAAAAGGTAAAATAATAAAGTGGTCAGAGACCAGTAGAGATTCCAGAAGTTGGATGCCAAGTATTCTGAAATAATACATAGTGATGCTATTTTAGCATTTATAGGAGAAACATGCCCTACTGAGAACCTCTATAGGCAATGTATGTGTTGTACAATATACGCTGTCACAGGTTCTGAGCTTGCTGACTGATCGCTATACCTGCAGAAACAAACACACCTGCTTTATGGAAGAGTGGGACTCCTAAGCAGTATGAGGGTGATAAGGTGGGACATACTCTCAGTGTATAAGAGCACAAAGACAGGTCATTCTTTATGGGGTGAAAAAAGAAAGTGGTTTTGCAGTGGAAGAATAGCAGTGAGGACAATTCTTTGTCAGCAGTTATATGCCATCCTAAGGGATCCTGATATCCCTTTGCCAAAATTTTGCACCTGTTTATTGTATTGCAAAAATAAAGGATTACAGGTAAGCACAGTACAGGTACATACAGTACAAAAAGCTTTTGCTGTTCCTTTACTGTATAGCTTCATTTAACTTCAGCAAGTTCTATGATGTCTTTTCGAAAGAAGAAGTGTTATTGAAAGAAGGAACTTACCATAAATATGACGATGAGAATAAGACAGATCCCTACTATTATTAGGAAAGGGATTAAGTAGTACTCCAAAGGAAGACTGAACTCTGGGATTAACACAACGTGGCCACTGTGAGGAGAAAAAGGTAACACTTCTAAATAGGTTAGAGCTTAATGAACAATGAATTAAAGAATGAATACAGTGAAAACATTAAAGTAAGAGGTTATTGCTAAACACACTAAAGGAATACTTCTTGTTGTGCACAACAACACAGAAAATTCAGGTGATAGCCACATAATGTAAAGTCAATTACATAAAAGGATAAAACAATGTTTCTTAGAACATTTTTCGAGTTAAAACTACTTACTGACTTCAGTCCTAAGTAAATCTAAACCAACCAGGAAAACCACCTTATAGCTGCTTTGATAGCAGAAAGACAAAAATATGACATGGCTATGGAAAGATACTGTGAAATCATTCTTATTTACTGAAGTGTTTGGGGTTATACAAGTGGTTTAGTTTCAAAGCATGAAGTATGGTAAAGTGCACCCTTTGTCCTCTGGAGAGTCAATACATTATAGTACAGTAACCAAAAATTTTCCTAGAAACCTGATACAGATGCTGACAATTCAATATCCGAACACTAGTACTTATCAATACTTAAGGAAGTAAAATCCCATTATTACGCTGTTGGCACAAGCGGCCAGAAACACCTGAGAAGGTACAATGTATGAAAGTGTGAGCAGTTCTATCACCACTACTCATGCAGAGCCACACTTTACTTATCCAGTAGTTTCATCAGCAAGGCGTCTACTTAAGAATGACACAATCTAGTTGTTCTGATTAATTCAGCAAAAGGATAGCTGAGAGACCTGAAGATGTGAGATCATTAGACTAATGAGACACACCTCCTTTTCCATCCTATTCAAGGTATGCATTTTAACATTCTTGTTCTCACAATGCTTTTCTTTTTAAAGTTTCAAACTTAAAAGCAGAACAGAAAACATGCAAACCTAATCATGTATACCATTAGAATCATCTTAAGTGCATCCTGCAGATTCACCCAGCATAGGAAATGATCTCTGACTTGTTCTAGAACTATTAATAAGGATATTTATTTTTTTAAAAAGACCAGCATCTGACTCCAATGGCAACTGACATATATTGTAAGAACACAACCCTAGACCTCTCTCAAACAGCAGCAGTTTCAGCAATTCCTAGATCACTACCTAAACTCCTATATTTAATGCTATATGAAAATGAAAGGAGTAGCACTTGATAAATATATGGTACCCTCTTGTAGGAAAGCATTTTATATTAATTTTTAAAATGCTTTCTGCCCATTACACTCAGACACAAGGTTTCACCAGGAATGCCTACAGTCTCTATCATCACAACATCCAATTTGAAATCCATAAACATTAAAAATGCATTAATTAATGCAAGAAATAACATAGCTGCATGCAAGGTAACTTACCCTTTTTCATAAGTAAATTCTTCTTTAAGAGAATTAGCTGACGTCTCGCCAATAAAGACAGAAGGAATGTCAATCTTCTTTAAAATCTCAACTGTATAAAAAAAAGCAGGAAAATAAATCTATTATTATGCAAACACTCTATGGGCACTCTTAAGACATAAAAACTTGAACATTATGAACTATCACAACATGAAGACATATTTTTAACACAATGACATATAGACTGATACACATGCAGGCTACATCCTTACATCATATAAGAAGCGGTATTATTTTTCCTACCAAATATCTAGGGTCTTTATTGTAGGTACAGAAACCAGGAAAATTTAAACAGAGTATAAACCAAAAATATTTTGACCAAAAAAAGAGGCATCAAAGTAAGTTTAACCAGAGCATCAGGTTTACTCAGAGACTTGATAAAGTCACACAGGTCCATTGATTTCCAGGATTTCTGGCAACTTACTTGATTTTATGATCTGGTACTGTAAATTTTAATTAATCTTTCCCCCCTCCTTCTCACCCTAAACAAACCCACACATTGGAAACAGCGGTGGCAAGGAAAGGTCAAGAAGAAGAATGAAGAGAATGAACAGATCCCACATCTTTATTCCAGTCTCAAGAAACCGGACGGAGCTGTCTCCTGCTTCTCTGCTTACTAATGAAGGCAATAAGCTCAAAAGATGCAGCACAAATGGAAGATTATTGAAACATAAACACCATATTCTAGAAAATCTTCTTGGCTTCACTTTATATTCATCTCCACCTCTGATTTAGGCTTCACCTTTAAGGGTCAAAGTGTCTTGAGTTTAGTCACTACCAAAGCATTCTGGTTCCCCAAGGCAAAAGCATACATGGCTCAGCGTCACCTCACACTACCCAACACTGCAGTCGTCGTGAGCTTATTCTGCATTTTATTTCTCAGTGAAACCTGAAAAGACGACTCACACAGGTTGGGAATATATTAAAATCACTTTCATGTAGCTTTCCAGGCTACCCAGCTGCATTTAGATTGCCGGAAGCTTATTTCCTAGTTTACTCAATGGTGTTTCCACTTGGAAAGGACTTTTTTGTTCTCATTTATGTTGTTTCATGTTGAGCAAACTTAAAAAATGGACAAAATAAAGAAATGCCACAAATAAAGTCATAACAGCACTGCAAACAAAAACCAAATACCATGAAACAAAACCAACACTGTGACTAGATTACAAGCTGTTCTGAACATATTCACTCTGTGAAAGGTTAAAATCGGAACAGCCAGCATCAGAATCAATCAGAAAATGGCACACTGGTCTTTAAACAAAAACCTGAAAATATGTACATGTAATATGTATTTATATGAAATTAGAATCCATTTGCCCAAAGGAATAGAAAAAATGTACACAAGAGTGCAACAACAAAATGGAACCACTAACAAATACTAAGAAGTCATATTTTAAAGTCTGATATCCTTCCAAAAGAGTAGTCCTTTTACTTCTACTTTATTTCTACTTAAATAACACCACATCAGCTATTTTCCACAGTCATATAAATCTCTCATAAATTTAACCATTTAACCCAGAACAGTTAAACTAAAATTGAAAGGAAAAACCAAAGAAACAGTCAGAGAAGGTACAAACTTAATGCCAGAAATAACACGAAAGTATGCACATATGTTCTTATATGATCATCTCCCATTTTAAAATGTTAAAAGCCAGAGGATTTCTGGCACATTTTTTCTGTGTTTTTTGGTTGGTTTGAGGTTTTTTTGGTTGTGGGTTTGTTTTTTTTTTTTGAAGAGGTCATCATAATACTTTACACTGATTTTAATACTGTACACTCTAGTGGGTGAAATGATTTTCAAACAGGAGAGAAGAAGTGATACCTGTACTTACTGTCGTTGGATCCCATGCTTATGAGGTCATCAGAATCAACATTGTGAACTATAGCTGCCTTGTATCCAGCTCTCTGTGCATTTAAAACCTGTAAGGCATACAACGTACTTACTAAGAGGACTACTGCTTCAAAATATAGTAACCTGTCCTCTCTAAGACAACGTACGCTTTCAGGAAGTTACAAATATTATCATTTCATTTGTACTTATGAAGCAAGTGCCACCTTTCAAAATAAAAATTATACAATGATTCTCACACACACACCTACCTACATTATTTTCCCATAACAATAATTCAATATTGTCTGCAGACAGACAGCTTTTACAGGATTAAAAGCTTTCTGTGGGCAGATAAACATAACATTTAATCACAACTGAAAATAAATGCACTAACTTACTTTGGTAAACTAGACATTACCACTTGATAGTTCATGAAGTCACATGAATACTATCTTTTCTGGGCCTTCAGAGATGTGGAAACATCCTGCCTGACAGCCCAGGTATCAGAAGCTTTCCCATTAAAAAGTACAAAGTTATAAATATGGGTACAAAAATACAAATCTATTGTCTACCCAGTTATGGTTGATACACACTGGAGTTTTTTGCCAATACAAGCAAAGCAGTGACTATCATTAAAGTAAAGATAACCAAGTTCCAACTGTTCATCTTAGATACTGCTTATCTAATGTGGATATGCATCCGCAACAGTAGGAAAACTCATCACAAGATGCAAAAAGCACTAGAGAATATTGAGGAACATTTGGGTTTCATCCCACATTAATTTCTGTTTAAAACTCTCTAATAAGCTTGGCTATAGCCAGACAGAGGACAGACTTGCTCTGAATTGAGCTAATATGGGACACAGCAATAGCTTTTCTTTCCACTTAGATGCACGTATTTATTTAAGGACACTGTAATCCAAATACATATTTATGTAATGGGTAAATGTACAACCATTAAGTACAACTGAATGGAAGATCACAGTTTTAAATCCTTTTGAAACTGGAAAACAGTTGCAGCATTTGGATATTATGGCATCACAGTAGTGTTACTCACCAGTCAACCAACAGCAGCTACAGCACCACCCTTACAAACATACACAAACAACCTGATGGAACTCTGTCCTACACTAAATCACTGAATCACCACTCACTCTCTTTTATGGCAAACTATCATCACCACATCTGAAAAACCCAGGGGAAAATTCTGGTGATCTTTTTCAAGACCTCTATCCTCCAAAGCTAGGAGAAGGGAAAATTTACATACACACACACTCCCACCCCCCAATTTCACTTCTCAAGAGACAAACAGTAGTGAGGAACGTGAGTTGTAAAGCTGGAAAACTTCCACTGATTATTATAATAAAAAAGTTTCTCTGGGTCAAACTTGAAACATAAAGCCTTCCTGCATGCTGCACACCAGCAAAAATAGTCAAAAAGAGGAAAAAAAGGCATGCAAACTTTAAATAAAACAGTCAAAAGTAAAGACAAGGAAAGGATTAAAAGCATGGAACATCCACATATCTGAGCTTGCGACAGGGAATCATCACTGATAACACACGTCACAAGTCACCAAGTGTTGAAACCGCAGAAAGGAACACAGACGTTCATGGGGCTTTAAAGCTCCCTGGTTATCACGGGTTCTCAATCTTCATATCCACAAAAATATGCTATGGTAATTAGTGACAGTTTCTACGTAGTATTAATTTTGTTTGTTGGATTTCTTTAATATCATGTGCTGAATAGGTGTTTAACAACCATCCATTACACTCTGAAATATGTCCTTCTGGACAGGCAGTAAATAATTTATAGTACTTAAGAAAATGTTTCAGTTCCCTACATGCTTTTGCCACTTCATTATAACATAGGGCCTTTGTTTAATTGTTGGATTATAAAAATGATGGTATTTGTGTAAAACCACACATAAATACACCTTCAAAGTATTCAGCTGACACAGAGTTACTCGACAAAGGGTAACACTAACACAGCCACAGCACCCCGTGCCCACGGCACCCTGAGCGAGCACAGGCTTACCGACACCATCGGGCTGCAAAAAGCAGCAGCACTTCACAATACACTCGAACAGGGAAGCTGCAACTTCACCCTCGCTACCCAGGACCCCAAAGACAAAAGCATTAATTGTGCATCAAAACGGAAGCATTAACCCATTTTTAAGGTAAACCTAAGCAGGATGGTACAGTTCCAAGAAGCTATTTCTAATTGCACAGTACCTTTCCACTATAAGAAAATTATAACCATTTACTCAACAGTAACATGCCTCAGAGTGCTATCAATTCAGATTCTCTGCCCATATTCCTAACAAACACATTCCAGACAGCAGAACAACGCTATCGGAAGATGCAGGCAGCTTGAAATATCCCAATATTTAAAAAAAAAAAAAAATCAGTTTTAGATGTAAACCTAAATGTATGGTTGACCGATATTGCATCACTACAGAAAACATCCATCGTGCACACATAAAATGATGTAATGTGTAATAATGTACTTGCTGGCTTTTGTGCACAAAGAGGCACTTTCAACATCGTGAGGTATCATTTATGTAAACTATATCTAATCCCAGACCATTCGAATAATTTTTTTTCCATATGTAGCACAATTTTACATGATGTTTATTTTGCCAAACAAACATTTTATGTAGGCAGAAAATATGTCATGCTTCCTACATGATGCCAACAACATATTTAAGAGTCACTCAGAACCAGACCCTAAATGCAGGCTTGAGAAAGAAGTTGTGTAATTATGCAGGAGCTGAAAGCACAGCACCACCCTGTCTTGATGAGTCTCTTCCCACACTGGTCACTAGCACAAACAAAAGTAAAAATTAGCTGTAACAAGTGAGGAGCCACTCCAGAAGGCTTCCACTTGCTTCCAGCCTTCACCCTTCTCCTACTGCTACATATTTTTTCCTGTAAGAAATTACTAGATGCTAAGAGAGAGATGGAAGGGGAGATTGCTTCTGGCCTAGTAAAGTTTCATACAGAATAAAAATCAAGAAACAGCTATGCACCTGTATTTGTAGTTTGCAATGTAAAACATACAGAGACATGGCACTTTAAACTCCAATTTTTGTTAAAATCTGCATCCTGTCATCAAGTAGTTGATGTTCCCTCATCTCCCCTGTGATGCCTGGCAGTGAAGAACCTAACTGGCAAGAAAAGTTTGTATTGCTACTGAATGCTTTTTTTATTATACTGCAGTGTTGGTCATTCTTATTTGCCACATAAGCTGGCTCACAAACCAGTAATCTTAAACTAAGTTGTATTACAATATAGCTTTATCTGCCTGTAGGCAATAAAATTCTCCCTTCTCTTCACACCAGTATCTATCTGCTGGCAGCTATACATATTTTTCTGAAGCACCAGTAAATATTTAAGACCTTGAAACTGAAAGGGTAAAAAATTAAAAAGAAATATCTTACCTTGATATCAAAGTTGCACTCAAGCCTTCGAATTAACACAATAAAAGTCCTAGACGAGTTGTCTTTCAGCGGAGGTGGGGCTATAGGCTCACATGCATTCTCTGGTTTTGAATTTATTAGGAATCCCTAGAAAACAGAAACAGAAATAGGAGCTTCCTTTCTGTCTTAATAAGAGGGCTGGCAGACAAGTATAAGGAAAGTAAACTATGTTTTTGCACAACAGCTACACAAATTCTTATTATCAGTCCTATATCATAGGGATGTAGCAGAAATCTTGCTATTTAATTCATCAGAATTTTTACGTCTGTAAAAAATTAGAAAGTTAGAAAGAACATACAGTTTTTCCAATTATATCATCAGAAGTTCATAGCTCAGACTTTGCAGTATAATTCAGCATAAAGAGGACGGCATATACTACACTAATATTGTGGAAATATTATCCTAAGACATATGGAGACTAACCAAGAAAGCAGAAGTGTAATAGCCTAAGCAGCACTAACAGAAACTCAGTGCTTGGCAATTAAGAGGAAACCTAAGAAAGTTAGGTGTGCGAAATCACCACTGAGCTGGCGTACAGAACAGCTAGTGTACTTGGGAAGCAAAGACTACAAATCATCCAATCTGCTACAGCTGAAAGATTCACAGAAGTAGGAAATTCAGACAGTGTCAATCTTGAAGCAATGCCTGGATTTTTAGGTGACTGAGTTAGTACTCCACCAATGAAAATCTTTGCAGTAGAAACTCTCCTATCTCATGTTTTAATATCTGCTGAAAAATGCTACAGTTCTCTCAGAGAAGTTGCTCACCTGAACCCTGAATGCACTGACACTGGTCCCTCTCCAGGGAGTTCTGACTTCGGGCATGACTGCTCCCTTCAACCATCTTCCGTACTACTGCAAGTGCTCTGTCAGCACTGCTGATGCGGAGGTTAATGCAGTCAAGTGCCAAAAGAACATCACGCATGCCGCCCAATGCAGTTTGCTCTAGCTCCAAAGAGACTGGACCTCCCCTTTCTCCTTTACTAGAATATGCTTGCTTCCTTGGTCAAACCTCTAGAGCATCTGAAAACGAACTTCTTTATTAATTAGATTCCCTTCTGTCAGTCTCTTCACAACAGATTTTGATTACCAAGACAGAGAAAAATAGAGACTGTCCAGCTAGAGAAGGTTTGTCTACCGTTCGTTTGAAAACACCTCTTCAGAAAAATTACTTTGTCAGGTGTTTGTGCAGCAAGGTCACAGCGTGAAAGAGCTTTTCGGACACTAATGCAACGGAGTCGCATTTGACATTGGAAAATTCCTACAAGATTCACATTGTTTAGAAGAGTTTTAAAGCTGGAGCAAATCATCATACAGATCAAGAGCTATGAGTTGCTGGAAAGCAAGAATACAAGTAATTTGTTTTGTGCAAATAAAGATCACGAGAAGCTGCACTGCTGTGGGCTCAAGAAATTACTGCTATAGTTCTCGAAATATCCTTGAGAGCTTTAAACTTTCAGTTTTCACTGACAGCTTTAGATATATACAGAGATGTCACCACTTGCGTAGAAACAATAATTATTATATATAATTGTATTTATAAGTACATATAAATGTACATACAAACTGTCAGCTTAAATATATAAAATATGTAAGTATATAGAATAGAATAGAATCATTAAGGTTGGAAGAGACCTCAAGGATCATCCAGTCCAACCGATCCCCCCCACCTATTACCCACTAAACCATGTCCTTCAGTACCGCGTCTAATCTTTCCTTAAATACCCGCAGGGACGGTGACTCGGTACTTTTAATATATAATCTTACATTTATTTCACAAATATATATTTTTCATAAAGCTTAACCTACAACAGAGAAGCAATTTTGTTTCGAGGAATAAATTTTTGTCATGACAATATCCCTTTTGGCAGAAAAGCTGCACCAGCAATCTGTTCTTTGCCAAGTTCGTGGTGGCAGGCACAACATTACAGAGTCCGTAACAATTAAAAGCAATATCCACTGAACATTTTACACTGATTTGCTGACAGCCAAATTTACGTCATAGAATCCCAGACTGGTTTGGGTTGGAAGGGACCTCTCAGCCCACCCAGTGCTAGCCCATGCCATGGGCAGGGACACCCCCCACCAGCCCAGGCTGCCCAAAGCCCCATCCAGCCTGGCCTTGGACGCTGCCAGGGATCCAGGGGCAGCCACAGCTTCTCGGGGCACCCTGTGCCAGGGCCTCAGCACCCTCCCAGGGAAGGATTGCTGCCTCCCAGCTCAGCTCCAGCTCCCCTCTTACAGGTTAGAGGTCCCCAAGTTTCCCCTGGTTCATATAGCAAACCCTACTTAAGTTACGCAGTTTCACACAAAGCATTTAGTCTTCTTCTAACAAGAACGGTATGTCTGGAACCAACTGACTACTACACTGAGAAGTTTTACACAAGTAAAGAAATGCGTATGTAGAAAACAAATGCTAACTATGACTAGACTGAATTTTACCTAATGCTAGCATATTTTCTGAAGTATCTTTAGCTGAGGAGCTGTTCCTCTAAGAACACGGGCACAAATGACTGACCATCTTATGACAAGTTTAAAAAAAGCAAAGCACCTACATTTATGCTTTGGCATCAGTTGTTACGGAATCTGACAGATTGTGTTTTACAAGTTGTATATTAATAAACCTTAATCATAAGCATCAAAAAAGTGTAACATTTTCATCCTATTTCAACCAATAGCAGAGCATTTTTAAAAAAATAATTAAAATCTTTATGTAAACAAAGAAAATAGTTCCAGTGTTATATTCAGGACCAAAACTCATTATTTCTACACAGGTGACAA
Organism: Psophia crepitans; assembly: GCA_013399095.1. NCBI lineage: Eukaryota > Metazoa > Chordata > Aves > Gruiformes > Psophiidae > Psophia > Psophia crepitans. The sequence continues at coordinate 13,046 of VWZZ01002174.1, read as the reverse complement.
CATCTACTTTATTTAAGACAGAGCTGTCCAACAGTTAAAAAGGTTAGAATCAAAGCTCCTTATATCTATTTTTGATGTATCAAATTGGCTCACTACTTGGGCAAATCACTTAATCGCCCTCTGTTTCTCAATATAGTCAGTAAACAACTATACAGCTCTAACACCACTTCCTCCTGTGATAAAACCCACTGGGCATGAAAACAAAGTCTTCTTGAGGTTTTATTTGCAGAGGAATTCTTACAGCAACTGACTCCCCTTTGGGATTAAAGGAACATCATGCAATCAAAGAGTCATCCAACCTTGTATCTTCACATCAGCTTAATTTTTTGCATATTGTTTACTCACAGGCATTGCAACATCAACAATGCTGCAGAACCAGATTTTGGGGCCACGCAGGCTACAGACAGAATGAACAGGAAAGCAGCCCTCTGCCCTCATGATCTCCACAGATGCATAAATGACAGCAATTCCCCTGCACCAGAACTTGGAAGGTGGCCTGCCTAAATATGATTACAGCTTAGAATTCTTACACAAAATAAACAAACATATACATGTATCAGCCATAAATATTTAGTCATACACTGTTCAAAGGGACAGCCACACAAGTTACTGCTGCAAGATTGACTCCATAGAGCCACTTCCATGATAAAAAACCCACGTAATGAAACCTGAACTTCACACAAGTTGAAAGCTGTCTGGATGGCTACACTAAACTGACTCGCAGAGAAGCGTTTCAAGTACAGGAGAGGAACGGAAAAGAAATTTTATCTGAAATGAACAAACTTACTGACACCGACTGCAAGAACATGATGCTACAGAAAGTAAGCAGTTCACGTAACCGCATACACATCTTACACCAGGCAAGGACACACAGGCAGCGTGTCCGCTGTTCTTGAATTCAACACAGCACACCACTGTTTGACAACAAGCATCAGCTACATAACCTCAGCAACAAACCTGCCTCAGAGGATGTGAAGACCATAACTGAATATTCATCACCCGTTTACAGCGCTATCACCACCATATATAATTTTTTAAAATAATTTATTTCCTACTTCCTCTACCTTATTTAATGCAGATGAAAGTGAATTTGCCTTTACACCAGTTACTGACTACTGTCCCAAGAATGTATGGACAGCTATGACCTTAGCAGAAGTTGGAAAAAGTACAATATGCCTTCTCACTGTTGCCTGTGGAAGCTACATTTAACCTTCATACTACTTTCCCATTTCACCTTGAATGTAGTTTCCCTTTTATGAACCTCACTCAGTCCATCTGCACATCTTACTACATTCCAAGTGCATTAACCACACTGGACACACAGAAAAGGAATTACCCCACTGTACAAAACAGTCTTCAGAAGATCTAATCTAGTGCAAAATAATGACAAAGTCCTACATGTATTCCCACAGTTATTGACATCTCTGATGTTTTTGCATGTCAATCACTTTCCATAACACATCAATATGGTTTTCCCTTTCCAGTTCCATAACACTTGCAAATCCTTACACCTTAATTCTGTCTTCTCTAATATTAGTTGCATTTTACAATTTAATATGGTAAAATATTTACAATGCTTTTTAGTTCTTAGGTATCAAAGAAAACTGGATTAACAAAAAAACACGTGTACTTTTTCTGCTAATTCAATATATTATCACTTGCTAGTGTCTTCTGTTAATAATCCTACAACCAGTTTTCAAGTCATGTCACAGCATTCCTGTCCCAACATGACTTTATTTGCAGTGTAAGACACTATAACAGATAATTAACAAAAAGCGTGTATGGGCTATCTGCATTTTTTCCACTTAATGATACAGAATAAAATAAAATAGCATTAGTGCAGTGCCTGAGAGGAGCCCTGTGAGAATGGGGAACTTCCCCCCTGCTGCAGGGTGTGGACTGCAATTAAGAGGAAACTCTGTAAGGAGAGGCTGCACGATTAATCACCTCCTACATAGCCACCAGCTTTCCGGCACAGCACACAGCTACGGCAGAACCGCAGCCCCCCAGCTTCTCCATTGAGGTGCTTAGGAAATGCGAGGAGGGAATAAACTGACAACAGTTCTTGCACTTCCCATGAAAATGAACTACAATTCCTTCACACAGCACTGTGTGGACCACATGCAAGGCAGATAATCCCTCTTGCCTTTCCACACTCTACAGAGTGAAAGGGCTTGCCAATATGTGACCCTACAAAGACAATCCTCCAAATATTGAAAAAAAACCCAAAAACAAAAACGAAAACAACAACAAAAAAGCCCCACAAGACAAAATTTGACCTTGCATCCACTGATGCCAACATGAGGTACTGACATCATACATCAGTATTGCCACCAACTTTGGAGAAAACAGTGGTCTACCAAACTTACTTTCTCAGATTCCCATCATTCAGCTATTTTTAATTTATTCATTAAAAATGTTCAGCAAATTCTCTCTTACATACAAAAGGTCAGATTACCAAAATTCTCTGCTTAGAATAGGAATCTCCTATTCACAGGCAACAATTTGTGTCAGAATCTTTGCTTGAGCAGTAGATTAATCAGTTCTGTATTTATTTTTCCTCAGTACTATATTCACTCATCAATTTTTAGCTCACAGAAAAGCTCCATCCAACTGTTCAGCAGATACAATCCTATATATATTCAAGACGTATATATAATTTTTTAGAGTTTTCTGGGTTTTTTGGGGGTTTTTTTGGTTGTTGTTGTTTTTTGTTTTTTTCTTTTTTACCTTCAAGCCTTCTGCTGGCAGTCTGTAGCCAAATCTAGCAGGTAGATCATCAAAGGTCTGTGTTCCATTTTCAAGGTTATACTAAAAGAAATAAATTTTAAAGAAAATTCAGGTTTGCAACAAGAGATAAATAAATAGTAAGTGTAAATAGAAATGAAAAACACTGCATCTTTTTAGATTAAAATATTTATCAGACATAGGACCTAGTGTGATCATGTCAACAAAATCACAAATTTGCTCCTTCCATTTGTCTTCCACTCACATGGCAACATCTTTCTTTTCTTACCTAGTTGTCAAAACAAGTAATGGATCTTTTGTTAAGTTATCTGTATGTTAAATCTTTCCTTCTACTGGCTGCAATTCTAATACCATCATATTTGCATATGAGAAACTCCAAGCCACCCAAAAAAGCAATAATCTGAAGAACTGGGGGTTTTGGGTGCGGGTTTTTTGTTTTGATTGGGTTTTGGGGTCTGTTTTTTTGACAGTGGTGTTCTTGTTGTAGGGATTTTTTGCTTTGAATTCATTTGCATACAGGGTAGAACAGCTTTTAACAGGTGGTTTAGGCAAAGAATAGCCTCCGTATGTTATCCCTTCTCAATGCTCTGTTATCCATTCAGGCTGGCAGCTGAAAACTGTCTCTACAGTTCCGTTTTATACTATGAGCTTTCATTTCAAAACAGGAATATTGTAAAGACCTCAAACCTGTGGAAGCTTTACTTCTCCTTTCCTCGTTCATATTTTGTAGTCCTGTGCCTAACCAATGGAGAATATGTACAATAAAAAGTGCAGGTTCTGCTAAGTTTTTTTTTCCCCATTACACAGAAAGTTTATTTCAAAATCTGTGAATTATTCAGTAACTGACTTGAATGTACATCTGTCTAAGTTTTATTCACTAGTTTAGTGACTCAAGTATTTGTCTACTTGTATCGTCCAACTGTCATACCGAACAGTCAAGTAAGGATTGTGTTTATTTCAGAGGGACATTTCCTAATAGCCAGGCTCAGACTGGGAAACTCAAACTATAGTTCAAAGAAAAACACTACCATGATTTATCTTAACTCTTCAAAATGTCCTTCCTGAGCTTGTGCTACTCTAAGTTCTCCCTTCAACCACTTAGCAAGCCCTAACTTTAGCTAGTGAGACACAAAACTATTTATTTTCAGTTATTTTTTAAGTAAGGGATAATCACACTTCATACTTTACATAGTAAACATAATCCTTCATTTGAGGCTGCAACTATGCAAGAACACAGAAGCATAAAAAAATACACCTAAATCAGTAGGGAAAGGAATTTCTTTTGTTGGTGATCCCAAAACTTCAGTTGGAATTTCAGTCCCAAAATCCCAAAATTTTATGCAATCATAAAATCATGACATCTCAAGTTCATAAGCTATCTGTATGCCTTCAACTCCATGGGCCACGGTGTGCAAACATCTCCTCTTCTGAGTATCTCTTTGGCATGCCACTGGCTCCTTTTCACAGCAGTTTTAATAAGTGTCTAGCTCATCTCTTCATTTCCTGCTTTAGATATATTCTCAGAATAGATCTGTAATTTCCAAGTATCCAAGAATAAAAGACATTTCATTTTTAGATGGAATTATTTTAGAACACTGCATAAGGAAGCCGAAATAGAAGAAATTAAATTTTCAAAATGTCTGTTGGTTGTTGTGGTGTTTTTTGGTTTTTTTTGAGGTTGGTGGGGGCTTTTGTTTTTAATATCTTTTAAGGGAGGAAGTAGCAAGAATGAAAATTAGGTTTTTTTTTTTATGAAAAGAGGAAGCACAGGCTCAGTGAGAAAAGAAAGGGGGGAGGGGAAATTACATTTACAGTAGAAAGCCAGTTTAAAATTTCACAATAGAATGGTGCTGTCAGTTCCACAATAAAGCAATTATCTATCTGCATTAATCGTTCCTTAAAATTTTTATCTACAAAAATTAATAATAGCATAGTAAAACCCCAAAGATGCAAGTAACATAATTCAGTATTCATCAACCCCACATTACCACAAACTTAAGTGCTTTTGTTTTAATATTTTGCTTCAAGGGATTTTCATTCTGTTCTCCTAAATTAACTGATATGACATCAGCAACTCTCCTGAATATCACTGTAAGTAGCAGAGAACACAGAGACTACAGTACTAAGGTTTAATTATTTCAGTGGCTTAAGCTCTACCCTACAGACACATGTAACTTCCTCCATAAAACCACACAGTATATAAAATTGGTCATAATAGCCCAGCAACAACTTTTACAACTGACCCTATGTTCATTATATTGTTTATCAGCCTGATCATTTAAAATTCTACATACCCCAAAATTTTATTCTTAATGACAGCAGAGATTATCAGTTATTAAAAAAAAAAAAATGTATCTAGGTGTAGCACATAGAAAAACTTTACCAACAAGGCCTCCAGTGCACAAATAAATTATACTAGCCATAGAAAATTATTTTACTTTATTTATTTATATGCAGTTACCCTACAAAACGGCATCCATCACCAAAACTTAAACTGCTGTCTAAACCAAATAACCTTAACAGGGTTATAACACGCTATAGGATATCTGGTCAGATTGGAACTTTCTAAATGGCTAAGGGAATTAAGTGCTTTCACTGTCATGGTATCTGAGCTCACATCATCTGTAAGCTCATCTGAAGACGTAAAATTGATTTTTTTCATTGAACTAAACTGCTGTGACAACTCCACTCCAAGCAACCTGCTAAAATATTTACTCTGTTAGGTCATTCATTAATAGAATAGTTTAAAGGACAATTCAATTTTATAGAGATTTCATCTATGTAGAAAAATATGCTCATACTTACTGCTAAAATATCTGCCTCCACAGGTAAAAGATTCAGGAAAGCAAATAACTGAACAGTCAAAATAGTGTATATCTGTGTGGCAGACAACATCAGCATTCCTATTGACAACAGCATATTTAATACCTAAAAAAAAAAAAGAAAAAGAGTCAAGGCATATAGCAAATATTTTCCTCTGTCATTTTACTGTGCTCTATTGGTCACTTAAAATTCATGTTCTGAAGAGGTACGCTAAAATTTTATTCTATGCTTACTTTTGAGAAACAAGTAATCTTTCATTTCTATGATTATTTTAGAGACAGAAGTCCCTTTTGCTAAGAGCATGTAGCCACCATGGGAATGCACGCACAAAACAAAAATTGCAGTAGTACCACTTCAAAAAGCTTTAGGCAACACACAGCAATGCAAGCAGTATATCCACATCCTATTAATCATCCCTAGACATTCTTAATTTAATCTTCCCTTCTTCAAGCATAAATCCAAACCTGCAAACCTCCTCATGTACCTGGAGTAATTCTACTAAAAGCATTTATTTTAAATATACACTTGCAAAGCCAGCGTAAAACCAACAGGTAACAAATACAAACTAGTTCTATCGACGCCAGTGAACTTCACAGGTGCGACTCATGCTCTGGACAGCAGACAGTCTCCTGTAAAGCACAGGCATTTCTGACATCTTTAAAAAAGGAACACAAGTCCTCTGTAAAGTATTCTTGCATGCATCTTGCAAGCTCATGACATTAAAGGGAAGTTAATTCTGCTTTGCTAATAAATTTTCATCAAAACCAGCAGCGAAAAGCAACAGTTTGTATTTGGAAATAGAGGGACATGTTTTCTAACAGCAACTGTTCTTTAAAACTGCGGATTTACCATTAATCAAAGCAAAAAAAAAGCGAGTAGAGGGGTTAGGAGGAAACAAACCAAACATTTTTTGTATTTTTCCACATTTCCTTCGCCACACGAAGAGATAAAAAAAGCATTAAAAACAAATTAAGGGCCTGAATGCCTGCCTTGTATGAGCAATGATACTCGATGAGCATCCTTACTGGAGTCATTGAGAGTATCATGTTAGCCTCAAAAGAACAAAAAAAACCACCAAAAAAACCCAAAACAACCCAACACCTCCCTAAAAAACCCCAAACAAAATGAACATTAGCATGAACAGAACTCGGAAGTCGCTCTCAAATGTAACCCATGCGTTAACTGCAACGGTAACACATTTCACTCCATGATCTCTCGTATCAAAAATTGGCCAATTTTACAATTATAAATATCCTGAAACTAGAAAATTTGGCCCATCAAATACCATACCAAATACCATGTGATGTTCACATCTTTGAACATTTCAATTCTTTCCAGCAAAGATTCAGTCTAACACTTAAGATCAGAATCCACAGTACTGCTCAGCTTGGAATCCCTCAGTATGTTTTGAAATGGATTGCAGATTACTTTCCACTGATCTCTTCCAAATAATTGTTTTTCTGGCACCAATAAGAATCCCAATCTAGGCAACAAACACTATTCAGGTTGAAATGTCATTCCCATGACTGATAAAGGCTGTTCCTTAGGACCACGGAATTGACTGAAGTTCTCCGAAAGATCAACTTCCTCTACACTTACGATAGGTCCTCAAATTTATGCTCTCACAGTCCACAAACATGTGAACAACATGGTGTAAACCTGCAACATTTGTTAAATACCATGTTTAATGTAGTAAGAAATTATGTCTCTCGCAACGAAACTGGTGAAGGGGCTGGAGCACAGGTCTTATGAGGAGCGGCTGAAGGAACTGGGCTTGTTTGGTCTGGGGAAGAGGAGGCTCAGGACAGACCTTACTGCTCTCTAGAACTACCTGAAAGGGAGTTGTGGTGAGCTGGGGGTTGGCCTCTTCTCACAGATAACTAGTGACAGGACAAGGGGAAATGGCTGCAAGTTGCGCCAGGGGAGGTTCAGGTTGGAGATAAGGAGAAAATTCTTCTCGGAAAGGGTGGTCGGGTATTGGAACAGGTTGCCCAGGGAGGTGGGGGAGTCACCGTCCCTGCAGGTGTTTAAGGAAAGGTTAGATGCGGTACTGAAGGACATGGTTTAGTGGGTAATAGGTGGGGGGGGGACGGTTGGACTGGATGATCCTTGAGGTCTCTTCCAACCTTAATGATCCTATTCTATTCTATTACGCTCGATACGATGCACCCGCATGGGCATTCAATCCAACACGTGTCTTTCAGCTTCTAATACAAACAAGAGGCAATTACACAATACACACGCATAAGATGGTAAAAGTTCTACTAGCTAAACTGCTAAATCAAGCATCCAAAAACTTGGGTTGGGCAAGGGAGAGGAAGAAGTTTCAGCCTTCCACGTAACTGACTTACGTCTTTCAGTGCTCACATACTGAATGAAGCAAGGTTCTGTAAGGCAAAAACACGAGAATATCATTTATTAAACTATATAGTAATTCCTACACAAAAGGGCAAACAGATAAACTGAAGTTGCAGTTGAAGTGGGATTTCCTCATTTCTGAGTCCTTGACTTTCCAGGTAAACTGTACCTTTTAATGCTTCCCCCCCCCCCCCGAAGTTTCCTGATGCTTTTAAAGAGGTTTAAATTCCTGTATATATACTTCCCACAGTTACCAGTAATGTGGAGATCTGAGATTTAGCCTTAATTTGTGCTGTTGAGCAGTGCAGTCTGAACTGGAGGAACAGTTAGCTGACAAAGGGATGGAGACTTCCAGAGAGGAAAGATGTGGAGCTGGGCAAGAATCCTGGCCAGCTGCCCATTTATCTTCTTCCCCCATCTCTCGTGAGCTACATGTAAAGGCTTCTGTATGATGTTCCTAAAATACAGGATGGATTACTGCCGTGCCTCTCCACCCCCACACCCCCCCATATATAAATCACACAAGTACACTTAACCTATAATGAGCACATGATAAGCCTTCAATGAACTTGCATTCCAAGAGAACACACTTTAACTATGTAATAACCTAGATCATTTAGGAGCAGCACTTCCATCTACAGAACTTGAGACAACAAGTATCATTCACTTCTGTGTGATGCTCTTACAGTGTGACTGTACTGCCCAAGCTCAGGGGGACAGGTACAAGCACACGAGCTTAGGGGGGAACGACTCCGTGGGATTCTGCATTACGGGCCACCTGGGCAACAGACTTCAGTCTTAAAATAGAATGACAGAGAACTCACACAGAAAGTTTATTCCAAACAAAACTACTAACTGAGATAATACATTTTAGTGCTTATTAACCACAAAAACTCTCTAGAGCAAGGAACAGTAACGGAGCATTACCCTAACTCAGCCTCCCACAACAGCCTTTTACTTACTAACTTGGGGTACAGTAAGACAGGAGCACACAGCCTGATCATCATTAATTCCCAGAAAATCTCTGGCATCAGGAATAGCCCCATGAGAATGGTGGTAGTCACCATTAATGAGAAGCAGCCAAAAACCACCTTCGCCTCTGCTCTCACTTCTAAATGCCTTTCACTGCAAACACACAACCCAATGCCGAAGATCAGGACCTCCATTTTCCACTGACAAGTTACATCTGACAATTTCATTTTCTGCTGTTTAATCATAATCCAGTCTTTAAACAATGACTAGCTGTCTACAGAGGAACTTCAGATTCCTCTTAGGCTTAGCTGTAACATGATTACACGTAGGCAATCTCTTAAGAGCGCAGAAGTACAAAATATGTTACTCCCCTTACAAAAACTCGCCTAAATGTGATCAGGCTAAAAAAAATCCAACATTCAAAATTCCAACACATTCAACAGAAAAACATGTGATCCAGCACACCACCTACTTCAGAGCACAGAACAAGCAACAATTAAAGGCAACATTCATTCAGCATGAGATCTAGCCACTTTCATTGTTGAATTTAAAAAAATTGCTTGGTCCACAAACGGATGATGAAGTCTCTCTAGCAATTCTTCTAGCCTCACAGTAAGAAATTACTTGAAATGACATAAAATTAAAATAGTGGTAACAGAAAACAGGATCAAATTCACTGGATCCAATACTGCTATAACAACTGAAACAATTCAGGGACAAGTTTTAAAAGTAGACAGTATATGCTTAATATTACTGTATCAGAACATCTGGATCTCATCCAACTTCTTTCACTGGAGGAATTAAAAGTACATCTCAAACAAACTCAGTGAGGTCATCCAAGTTGTACAAATGATTGTTGAAAAACTCCAAATTGAGGCTTCTCATTTAAATGGTTCCATGTGAATTTGTTTTCATTTGACCACAGATACTCTATTCTGAAAATTGTAACCTTGTTGACTTCAAGAAATCACAGCCAAGGCTACTACGTTCTTTTTCAGAGTCAAGCAACATTAAGAATTTCTGTCTTCCTGTCCTATCCTTTGTGGGTTTTTGAAGCAGAAAGCATTGTCCCACAATCTGAGGTCTTCAAGATTAATTAAAGCAAATACTGGAGAGGTAGATTTGATTAAAACTGACACTAACATTAAGATAATTAAAATTAGTTATTACTAATGATAGGAAACAGCTGATATTTTCAAAACAGTTCTCATGATTCTGACTTGGTCATTCAGACACATGACACTGTGAAACTTTCAACTGGTTAGCGGAACAGAAGTTACAGACACAGGAACCTGTAATGCATTATGAAATTCATGAATTATTATTTCTAAATTAAGATCTACCCATTTCTCTCATCAGCCTGCACTAACAAAGAGGACACCAGTGAAACTGAAAGGATAAAAGACCAGTCTTTCAAAACAACACAATTTTTACCATGACAGAAGCAACAATACACCTGAAGCTATCACACTGCTTTAACCAATACAGTAAATTCAGCACATACCTTACAACACAGAGAAAGCATTAAAATACTATTAAGCAAGGTTAGGAAATGCCAGAATTAAAGCTGCCCTTGCAGACAACATGCATGTACAGTGCAGACTTCTCTGTCAAGGAGTTACATACAGATTCTTCTGGGCCCAAGAACTATTGCCTCAAATGCAAGCAAGAAAAGCCTTACAATTCCTGAAATTCCATAACTCGTTTGTAGACTAGACTCCTAGTTGAAGAGGGCAGCTTACAGTACACAGAAATATAGGAGTATGTAATTAAAGACTGTGCTGTAAACCACGTAAAAGAAGTTCAATTTGACTCCACATTAACCTTCAGCATTTTACACCTGATTTTCCAGTGTCTATAGACAGAGTTCTCCTTAAGGACCTTCAAGCATTTGAAAGCCTTTTTTTTTTTTTTCTTCCCACTCTGCATCCCAGAACTCACTAAGCCTGGGGAACTACATTCTTAGACCGAACAGGATCACCCATTCAGAACTGAGGAAGGGAAAATGTGGGGGTGCTGTTATCACAAAACATCTATAAGCAGTAAGGCAGCCATGAAATAAATACACTGACTTGGAATACGCCAGACAAGGTATTACCCGTGAAGGTAAGACAGCAGTTTGTGTGTGAAACAGAAAATACTATTCTGATTACACTTTCAAAGGAAGAAGAGAGTAAAATGTCCCTTCTCACTTGCAGATAAGGATGGCTAAAGAAGCTCGATACAAGAACTGACAATACACAACAGATACATCTATCCGTTGCACCACTAAGAACACCCTGCCTACCTCTTAACAGATTATCAGTATTGTATTAACAGTAAGGAGTTATGAAGCACAGTGTTTTTAACACCAATATGCTGGCTCCCAGACCAGAACAGGCAACCTGAGTGGAAAAACTTTCTTCTGGATACAGTCCCTGCATCCTGTCAAAAATACCAGTTTCACACTTGCCAACGTGAACGTGCCTTAGGAGCCCATCTGAGAGAGATGCCATCAGGAAACTTCGGGGCTTGGAACACAGAGGAGATAAGAATATTCAGAGCTTTTGGCAACTACCCACAAACCAAGCTCCACAAAGTGCACACAAAATGCTAAAAATTTCACGCTTGTATCTCAATCAACTCAAGAGATATTTCACAGCAGAAGACAAGGTAAAGTAATTCCTCACCCACACAGGCACGCCCGTGCTTCAACTCTCTCAAGAGAGCAGCTCTCCCCCAGCCACAACTTGCACACGGGCATTAAACAAACTTAAACTCTATTTTACTGCCAAACAGGATTACAACGCTCAGAGTAACCACAAAAATCACACGAATGTATAAAAACGTTGCCCTGCCACAAACTCGGTGCAAACATTCGAAGTAACCTAGGCTGCCACATCAACGCATGATCAGTGAAGTTCACCTTCCGACACTCCCCAGGCAGGGGATGAGCAGGAGTTACACAGGTAACGCCACCAATTCTCACAGGGGACCCCAAAAGCCCCCATGCCTTTTTGCGCTGGA
>VWZZ01002172.1:192146-208763 GCA_013399095.1 Psophia crepitans | reverse complement strand
ATGATTCCATGATTCTATGAATGCAGTCATGGTAATCCCAGAAGTTAAAAGCAGTAAGGCCCCAGCCTCTGAATGGGAGATCCTTGCTCCAAAGGTCAACTTTCTAAGACCTAGTAATTGGAGGAAAGGGGAATTTTTTAACTGGATCAGGCTGCCGTGTCAGGGCTGTGGTATAATCAGCTTTGAGGAGGACATGATCAGCAACAACTGAACTGAGTGCTGTAGTGTCATTCCCAACAGGAAATTTACCACGTCACTGCAACTAAGATGAAATGTCAGCCCACAAGGTAATTTTTAGCACAGGGTAGACAAAAAACTCAATTTAAGACCTGCTGCATTGTCAGGCTGAAAGTCAGACTTGCTCAGCTATTATTGAGTACTTCCCTCCCCTTTAATCCTGACTCCAAGAATAAAAGACACGATCAACTTTGTTCCTACTGGCAGAAGGTCAAAAGAAACCAGTAACAAGTGGTGTGCCTCAAGGTGGATGAAAAACTGGATAAAAGCTGGCAATGTGCGCGCTTGCAACCCAAAAAGCCAACCATATCCTGGGCTGCATCAAAAGAAGCATGACCTGCAGGTTGAAGCAGGTGATTCTCCCCCTCTACTCTGCTCTCATGAGACCCCACCGGGAGTACTGTGTCCAGCTCTGGGGCCCCAAACATAAGAAGGATGTGGAGGTGTTGGATCAAGTCCAGAGGAGGGCCATGAAGATGATCAGAGAGCTGGAGCACCTCTCCTGTGAGGACAGGCTGAGGGAGCTGGGCTTGTTTAGCCTGGAGAAGAGAAGGCTCCAGGGAGACCTAATTGCAGCCTTGCAGTACCTGAAGGGGCCTACAGGAAAGCTGGAGAGGGGCTGTTTATCAGGGAGTGTAGTGATAGGGCAAGGGGGAGTGGGTTTAAACTAAAAGAGGGGGGGGAGAATTTAGATAGGAAAAAATTCTTTCCTGTGAGAGTGGTGAGGCACTGGAACAGGTTGCCCAGAGAGGCCCCCCAGGAGGGCCACAAAGCTGATCAGAGGGCTGGAGCACCTCTCCTGTGAAGACAGGCTGAGAGTTGGGGTTGTTCAGCCTGGAGACGAGAAGGCTCCGGGGAGACCTTGCTCCTGCCTTAAAGGTCACTTCCATCCCACACCGTTCTGTGATTCTATAGTTCTTCCACTCTGCCACCCCCCAACATGTTCATATTTGTCTGTTCATTCCCAGGGCAACAGGGTGGGTTTCCACTAACTAAGGTCACCCGTGCCCCACTGCCGGGCAGACCCACAACCCCTTGTTTATTTTGCACCCCCAGTGTATTACTAGCAAGCGTGTGGGTGCCGGTGCCCCCGGCTCCGTGTGCGCCATGCTGGAGGGGCCCGGCTGGGTTTAGGGGGCAGGGGCGGTGATGGCAGAGGCATCGCCCTGGGGGGTGCGGGCCCCCTCGCCCCTTCACCTCGCCTCGGCAGTCACTGCTGGTCGGACCCCCCGTCCCCTCCTCTTCCGCGGAGCCGCCGAGGCCCTCCCGTACCACCGCCACCCCGTCCCGCCGCTCGCTGCCCGCTGGCTGTGGGGCTGCTCGGAGCGGCTCCGCTTCAGGCAGAAGCGAACACGGCACACTCTTTCCCCAGCTTTTCCTCTCCCTGCCCCGTGCCTTCTGCAACGTGCCGCTTCTCCCAGCACATCTCCCCCCACACCTCCTCCCCGCTTTCCCAAGCAACCGTGGGGTACACTGGTACCCCCCGGCACTGCGTGCGCAGCCAGGCAGGCTCCCGGGCTCCCGCTCCTCCGGCACCATTTCTCCAGTGAGGCGTTTCTCGCTGGGACCTGCCGAGCGCAACAAATGGTTTGCACGAGAAGGCTATGATCCCAGTAGGAAAGGCACCCAGATTCTGCAAGGTATCATTTAAAATACCGCTTATTAGAACTAACAGGATAAAGAAAGAGAACGATATAGTTAAATCTTACGTCCCTTTAGATGCCGGGAACGCCGAGTTGCGCAGCACCAGACAGGCCTCCCATTCACGCGCAGCATGCCGTGCAGACCCCATCGGTAGGAAGGATTAGCCCATCCTGGGCATTCGTGCTCTTATAGGCTTTCTTACAAGAAAACAAGTCCATTCATCATTCCTGCTGTTGGACAGAGAGGGTGTTCACATGAGAACTTGCTGCTGCATGGCCAGATAAAGGCAAGGCCACGCAGGTGTGTAATCGCTGGTGCCCAGTGGGAGCTGCCTGCGGGCTCCTCTGCGAGCATCCCCCGGCTGAGCCTGCCCTGCGCCGGGGCGGGGGAGGCGCAGCACCGCACGGGCCAGAAGGTGATGCTCTACTTGCAGCTCAGCACAGACGTGCGGGTTCACTGTGACATGGATCACTAATCCACGATGTGCAGTGGTCTTCTGGCCAGGACCACTGAAGGAGCCCATAAAAGTTGTTTGAGATCTCTACCAGCCTGGATATGTTTTGAAAGAGCCGCACGTTAAAAGCAGGTGTTCTTTGTAGAGAGGGATTTAGGATACCAGTATGGAGCGTGTCGCTCATGCTGGTAAGGCAGCTGTCTGTAAGGCATCCCGACATCCCTACACTGACATTTTGACACTATAGATAGATAGGTCAATCAAAGTTGTATTATTTAAGAGAAAGGGACTGTGCAGAGAGAGGCTGAATGAAAACCAGTCAGCAAGTTTTAATGTTCAAAACATGAGTTGGAACTCAGCTGGAATGTGATTGATATCTGTCACAAAGGAGTCTTAGGCCTACCCAGCTGCATCCAGCTTCAAAATGGAAGAACCACTAAGATTTATCTGCCACGCGCGGTATCTTCTCCCAGAGGTTCTTAGTTTCAAGACAACTTTCGGTAACAAGATTGCTATAGTCTGATTACTAATTCCATAAAAGTCTATTACAGACTCCAGGATGATACTGAAGTTTATTGAAATTCTCTACTGGCTACGTAATAATTGTCTTCATTTATCAACAACAAAAACATCTGTCTTTTAATTTTTTTCCTCCATGGATATTCCTCATTTTAGTGTCCTTGCCATTTCACTAGCTGCTTTGTAAAAGTTAATTTCTCTAATGAATGGAGTTGTGTAGTGCTTGGGGTAATTTAAAGCTCTGCTGAGACAGTCAGAGGTCAACTCTCAGGCCTTCCTGTGGAGCAGACCCCTCTCAGCACTACCCTTCTGTCCCCCACTTCCTCCTGTCCCACAGGGCCTTGGGATGCTGGCACTGACTTCTACAAAGCTCTTCTGCAAACACAGCAAGCAAGCTACTGTCTTTACAAAACATGAGAAATAAGGAAGGCCAAGCAAAGCTTTTCACGGGAAATTCATGAATCATGCTCACTCTATACAGCAACATTGAAAGGCATTGCTTTCCGAGGACAGCAAACGTAACCTCTTACTTCATCAGCGTTGTGCTCCAAGTAGGCTCTTTTTGACTGTTCTGCTACCCTTGAAGTAAACATGACAGAAATTGTCATTCCCCTTGTCAGTCAGAACGACCATCTGGCACTACATTAGAACAGTCTTCTATTAAATTCACCAGCATGCTAATTATGGGATGACTAGCGAATGGTTAAACTGCCAGATGCTATGAAGATATATCACTGTCTTTTTACGTGGTTAGGCAAACGTTTAATTAAACCTGCAGCTGCTTGCTGCTTTACCTATGAACATATCTAAATCACATTCACCTGTGGGAAAGATGGAGCTGTTGCTGTCTTTCAAGAAGAAAAGCAGCTTAAACCCAACTTCGCTGAAACATACAGCATGTATACATGTGATTTAATTACACATACTGGTAATTTCCTCAAAACCAGTTACAGACTTTTCTACTTCAGTTCTCTGGATTGTGCTCCCTGATCCTTGAATAATCTTTTAGCACACTTGCAAGCTTTGAGAGCTGAGTTGCTTTAGAGGCTTCGACAAAGTCACGTTAGAAATGGGAAGATACAGGCATGGCTAATAGGATGATCCCACTACTGCTTCTGATTTTGAAATCACTGAATACATGGAACAGTCTACAGCCCCATCCTATCATTTCCCCATTCTAAGGAGTCTTTCATTCAGAAAATACTGAAGAGGGTAAGTGACCTACCAAACATGACACAATAACCAGTACTGGTCCCAGGGGGTTTAGCATTCCCGTGAAGCTGCTACTTTACTGAAACACTGAGAGACAGAACCCCACAGTTCTCCCCATTTGGGATGTGGTCTTGGCTGAAGCCTGCAGAGAATGATTTTCAAAGACAATATAATTCCTTTATTTCTGAATGTGGTTGTACTTGGCTCTACTTGGTATTGTAAGATCAGCTCTGGAAAAATAGGACTTAGAGATCTAGCTAAAGTCTAGACTCTGTTCAGTCAAGTTCTCACTACCGTTCCCTTTTTAGTGTATAGTAACCAGATTTCAGAAGGGTGCTTTATTCCCATTTACTACTGGGCCCACTATCTGCTTGGGCTCTTCTTAGAGTCCATCCCAAGGCACAGCCATTGAGGTGACCAAAGACGCAGGTGGGCAGCAAGCCCAGGTTCAGCCGTGGAGCTTGAGACCCCCCAAGTCAGGAGCTTTGTTAGATAGGCAGCATCCTTGGCTGAACATGGCCTATTGCTCTCTGTTGATTGCAGAAGGTGCTTCATGCAACTGAAATTGCCTAAATTGTGCTGAATTTTTGCAGAGTCCTTGGCACTGTTTTGGCCCGGGCCCACAAGCAATTTACCAAGTAATTCATGAGCACAGGAGTTACTACAGGTCAAAGAGCAGTGCCATTAGGCAGCCTGGATGTGGCTATGACCCTTTGGAGGGTAAGGGAATTCAATAGTATAAGTGCAGGTCCTTTTGTGCCAGTTGACCATTGTGCCACAGCACTGGCAAGAGTAGAAAGAAATAAGATACTGGGAGTTTGGGAGGTTATTTAGGAGATCCCGGGGATGTGAGCTTTAAGGGACAAAGCAGGGCTTTAGAACTTCAACAGAGGAAGTCCTAGTTAAAATAATTTAACTGTTTTGTTGGGTTTTTGAAGCCTGCTTTATTTATGACTTTTTTCTTCCTTTGCTAGCATCCTCTTCAGCCGTTTTCATCACACGTGTCTCATTAGGCACATTCATCCTTCCCTCTTAGGCACAAACGCTGACAATGTGATCCATGTGATGGTTACCTCAGGGTTAGATGCCAGAAACACATCTGATATCGTGTAACAGCTGTAATCTGTGCAGTATATCTGGAAGCATAAGATATCTGTGTCTCAGGAGCTGTGTTCAGTGCCTCAGAGTCTGCCTGGAAAAGCGGAGAGAAAACATCTGTGGTTTTCCCTTGCAGTTTTACTTATTCTCCGTGTTCATTAATTTGGATGAAGGGTGTCATGGCCTCTCACACACTTGGTTTTGTGTGCACAGTGAAGTCCTCTGTGGACTGGGCGTGAAACACGAAGAAATGACCTCTCTTCAGAAGCTCTAGGACCTAGAAAGTGGGAAAAGCACAGCACTTGCAAAGTGTTATATTCGATGGCTCTGGAAATTGTTCCTCTTTTCCTTTTGAAGACATCTAATCTGCTGACTTCCCAGGCACACTGCAGAAGACATTTATGTGAGAGTCTTCAGAGAGAGACATCCTTTCCAGCTGACAATGAAGGTAGATAGCTGGCTGACTAAACAGCTGAGGTTTAACTTAATGGTATTCTTGCATAATTTATTATGGCAGGTCCTTAGAGCCTTGGGAGCCAATCTTTATGATTTGAAATTTAAATAAATAAATAAATGACGGATCACTGAAAAAAACTGGCACTCAATTTGAGGAGGTGAACCTGAGGCACATCAAAGGCAGGCTCTCAGTGCCAGAATCAACTGCAGTTTTACAACTATGCTAAGCTACGCAATTATCTTAAACCGCAACGATCCTGTTGGATTTGCAGGGGGAAATTTAGCATCAATCTCCTAACACTAAACAAACAAACAAACAAAATCAGCACTACATTTTCATATTAATGCAGCACAAGACAGTGCCAGAAGTGAATTATCATCTATGTTCAGAAGAGCCGCTGCTGTGCTGGTTGCTTCACAGATAAATAAAAATGTAAATCTGTTGGTCTGAGGAGCTGTCTACACAGTGCAACAATGACCTGCAGAGACTGTTACCAGTAAGGTAACTCAGAAGAAACTTTGACTGCCTAAAGCAATGCTGGTTAAGTCAGCTTGTTACCCTGCCGGGGTGTGCAGCCCTCCTGCTTTCATTCACTGTCATCCATTCACCCACCTCTAGGGAAAAAGAGCTGCAAGTGCTAACCCTAAGACAGATAAAGGATGATGATGGCAGAAGACTGTCCCCAGGGCTGGAAGACAGGAGACAACAACAACAAAAGAGGTGGGTGACAAAAGCACTGGGAGGAAAAAACCAACCTGAAGTGTAACCTTCCTCTTAAAACAATGGTGGGAGGCAGGATGCAGCAATGCAACAGAGAGTAGCGATGGCAAATCAATAAGTAAATAAATAATGATACTGCCATTACACATCACTCAGCAGCATTGATCACTGTCAGAAAGAACAGAACTTCTCTGGAGTTTCCTTTTCTCTTGGCTGGGCTGGAATCCAGTGGGAGAACAGTCAGAGGCAGCTTTCATTTGAAAGAAAATTTATATATTAGCCCAGCAGAAAATCCTATTAAAAAGAGAGGAATTTCTGTGATTGTGCTGCAGTATTCATTTTCATGCCAAAAAATTAGGATGTTTTGCATAAGATGAAACCATAATTTTGGATGAGACCTTGAGCAGGAGGTGGGGCATGCACTGAGTTCCCTGGGAAAAGTCCCAGGAGGCACTTTGACTTGAGAGACATAAGATTCCTTCCCTGCCAGATAGATAGATATATATAATTATTTCTTTTTCTGGATTAAACTAACAGCATCCGATGGGAATGTCTGCTTCCTGGCAGGCAGTGAGTGTGTGCAGTGTTGAATATGATTTGTGTCAGTCCCTTTCTGCTCACTTGATTACATTGCTCTGGCTAAAATAAGGTGCTGACTCCTGGTATGCCAGTACAGCTAAATAAACGTGGGGCAGGGAGTGAGCCTGAGCACTGGATTGGACTTTTTGTTTGTTCATGGGCTGGCCTGACCACTCCAATGAGCTTTTTCCAAGACAAAGCCCAGGCGTGCTTCTGCGGAGAGTTTTCCCCAGCAAGTCCTCCCAGAAGGCACCATCGGCAGACTTGACCTTTCAACGTTGATGTATGTCTTCATGCCACACACCGGTGGCAAAGCACAAACCTTTGCCTATTTCAGACATTTGAAATGAAGAAAAAGAAAAGAAGGAACCCCTCACGTGGACCCCCACAGGTACACCCCTCACACACCCACCCCAAGTCATGGTTCCGTCACTGGAGAGGCATCAGCAGGGTTCCAAAGGACATCCAAGGAGAGGATGGGGTGGGTGTGCTACACAAGGGACATGCCCTGGGCAGTGTGGGTGCGAGACAGTCCGTGTTGTGCAGGGAGAGGGACCAAACCCTCTGTTGGTTTTATTATTTATAACGGTGTGGACATCTAGCCTTTCAACCTGAGATACTGGAATTCAGATCCTCCTCCAGGTGCCCAAAGGAGAGAGCAAACATTGTTTTCCCATGCAAAGCGTCAGACGGGTATAAATCAGAGCAGCTGTCAGGAGCTGCGCATCCCAGGTCAGCACCGGCTCGCAGGCAGAGGCGCACTGCCATGCCTGCCCCTAGCCACCTCTGGCAGGAGGGTTTTGCAAGAAAAATAGCTAACAGATGTATTAGACCTTTGCCTGCAAAACACGGCGGATGAGAGATCTCATCTGTAAGTTCTCGCCAAGAAGAGTATTTCTGTGTTGTGACACACAACATTCACCCGAGCTGAAGGAGGGCTCAGTTTTTCGATGTAAATGGACCAAACTTTTTCACCTGGAGCACCTCGCAGGGCCACGGTATGGCAGAACCCCTAAAATGTGTATCTACACCATCTGTTAGCCTCTCCTGTTTTGATTTGTACCTTTCTTTTCACCAAGCATGCTGTCAGTTACTGCATCTCAGCTGCAGGGCGGAAAATTCCAGCCAAAGAGGACATATCTTCTATAAATTCCTTTATTCAATCATAAAGCGCTCATATGACCATCTCACGAGATATTTTAATTGGAACAAACCCAGCAAGAACAGTCATGTAGAGATGATGAGGTTTTAACTGTGCAGTGCCATGACCTTTTAGCTGATGGGAAAGTGCCCAGATAGATTTTCTTGGGAATTGATTTTCCTCTTTAATGCTGCTAATAGCAGACGTTGATAATAAAGATTAACCTAGGTATCTCTAAATAAAAATGACATGCCCCTACCATGGTTCACTTGCAGGAAAACTGGTCCAAATACCTTTCTAGATCTAAGGACGAAAAAAGAAATACAATATGCAAAATCATTATTATAATCCATCAACTTCACAGAAACAACGAACTATTATGATAGTAAATTGAATCCTAAAATGGCAATATGCCAAGCTGTATATCAGCTGGGTCTTTTTACTTGTCTGTTGGCAAAATAAAGAGGATTAGGGGAATGACTCATCTGTTGATTGGAAAATCTACTTTAAAGCTGCAAGGAAATTCAAACAACAACATTTAATAAGTAATAACTCATTGTGCAAAAGCTTCTGTTCACTAACAGCTTCGCTCCCCAGCTTGTAAACTGTGGATGCTCTGGAGCAGCAGAACCAACCCAGTTCTGATGTCAGTCCCTCGTCACCAGGTTGTGTCCGCTCGGGTTTGCCATGGTCCTAGTAAGTGGGGTCATATTAACAAAAACAAAAAAGGTGCTGTATTTGCATAGGAGGAAATCCTGTTTCTACTGTAGCTGTGACAATTTTATTCCTGACTCACTGCAGCCAGGGTTTTAATCTTTTCTACAAGATTTTTCTCCTCCTATATGAGGTCTGGATTCTTCCTATGCCGACTTTGGATTCGTAATGCATCTGAAGTTGTGGTTTTAAAACTATTCGTGGCCACCAAAGTGATGCCTGAGCTGTAGTAAAGGCAGTGGGAAAGATCATGCTGTTCAAACTCAGGCTTCAACCTCCTCGTTATTGGAGCAGCCAGCAGCTCCCTGCCCCACTGGCATTCCAAACCATGCAGCAGTTCTGGGCAAAGCCCTCAGTGCTGGGGAGCTCCTGGCAAATGACCCATCCATCATCTCATCTCTACTCTGGGCTCATTCAGCCCAAGCTGCTGCTTCGTCTTCATCTCGCAAAACCCTGATGTCACCAGACACCTTAGCAAACCTCAAGCTCAAGTCCGCCCAGCAGGCTGGTGAGGATGCAGGTAGCAGGTATACGTGCTATATGGTTATGCCTCCGCTGTGCATAATTGCACTGCGTTGGTGTTTGGCAAGTGCCATCTGGTTTTCATTTTCTTCCGCAGTGTAATTCATCACCTCCATCCCCACAGATTTACAGTGCAACTGCCTTTCTGCTTTCAGGACAATTCCAGCTACACTGAGTGTATTTTGATTTATTTTAACTGAACCCAGCAGACACTACCATCAAATCATTCTCCTTTAAATTAAAAGGAATTTGATTTGCAAATTTTAGCAAGATAGGACTACTCACAAACTGATTAGGTAATAAGATGCTAAGAAGACGGAAGGACCAAACATAAAATAACTCTGCTCACCAGAATCTAGGAAAATACTCTGGAGAAACATCTTAAGCACATTAAAGCCCATCAAAGCTATATAAGCAATAAGAGTGAGTAATTAGAAGAGGTGTAGAGAGGAAAACACCTATTGTAGCTCAGTACAGAAAATTATTTGTTTAATACTTATTGCTGTGACTCAAATTACTATTTCTGTTTGCAAAAGACTGGAAGCATCTTTCCTTCAAAGCTGTTTTTTCTCAGTCTGACACTGTGAGAGAGGACACTGGCCTGTTCTGTATGTGTATCTGTGTACAGGCAAGGTGAGAAAAAGGAAATTTAAAGCTAACAAGGAGCAAAAGATAGAGCTGACTACAGAAGTAACAAAAGCGAGTAACGCACAAACCAGGAAGAACGTTTTTATTGTAGGTTCCTGTGACTGCCAGTGAACAGTTTTCTCCCCTCCACTTAAGCGCATACACTGAAAACACCAGTGGACGTAGCTACAAAGCAAGCTGTAAGGAGAGAATAAGATCCAAAGCAGCAGCCGACATCTGGTGACACGGACTATTTTCTTTCTCAGTAACACCAAAAGGCAACTTTGCATTATGTGCTCCTCAGCTATGTCTTAGGGTTTGCTTTGCACAACAGTTATTTTCATTGAGTGATATTTTGTGCTGGGGTATTGTGAATCGTGAACAGGATTACCAGGTTAAAGGGGCACTGTCAAAAAACATTACTTTACATGCACATATGCACATTAAAATCCTTATTAAGTCTCCTAACTCAAGCATGCAAATGCCTAGGAAGCATCAGAATTAATGCTATGTGTGTTACCCTAAATCTGTCCTTTCCCCACAGGCCTCATGGCTACAATCTTTAATGATATGATCGCCAATTTATTTTCTCCCCAGGGCCTCCTGTCTTACTCAGTGTCCTCTGCTGGATGCCCCTCCTCCAGCTCCCTGTTCCTTGGACATCTCCAAGCTCAGTGTACAGCCAAATATCCACATATTTTCCACAGGAAAAACAAGTGGAAATTATCTCACGCAGAGGACATGCCCTTTGCTGAATTTAAAGCCTTATTTAGTAGGAAGGAATTAGAGCTTCTCCATGTTTTATAATTCTTCTAAGTAAGTGGAAAACTATATACTTTCTTAGAAGTCACTGATTTCAGCAGAAGAGAAAGCTAATTCATCACATGGATGATTTCAGCCCCGGTAGTTCAACTTCAGAGTTCAAAAGCAAACAAAACCAGCGTTTAATCAAGGCAATGTTGGAAAGTTCCAGCTCGGTGACATGGTTGGCTTTACCTATCACACAGCTCGTATTCTGATAAGCTCACCGTAGTCCCCTAGGCGTTTCTTCAGCAGCCTTGTCGAAGAGGAATGGCACGCCAGAGGTGAGGGTCTAACACTGGTCCTCAAGTAAAACACCTGCATAAAACTGGGAAGAGCAGCTGCCCAGGGTCGGTGCTGCTCCCTCTCCCTGTCTGCCCCCACGGGGTGGTCTGGGGGAGGGGGGTGCTGCAAAGCAAAAGCTGCCTGTCTTGGGCACCTGGAGCCAAGCCAGCTTCCCTGTTTCTTTCATTCCCTTCCTTTATGGAGCAAGTGGGAAAACAAAAAGTAAGGGACCAACACAAGGCTCCAGGTTTGCTTTCACCCACCTGAAAGACTAAGGCCAGGCAATTAAACCAACTGCAACAGCTAAAATAGTCTTATCCCTTAACAAGAATGAAGCAACCCTATCCGATTTGTCCCACAGTTCCTAGGTTGCCAGTGTTGCTTCAATTTTATCCTTCATCCCTCCCCCACTGCATCTGACTATCTGGTACAAAAGACTAATAAATTCTCTGCTGAGTTTAAAAAAGCAGCAGCATTTGCATTTGGAATGCCCAGCCGTGCAGGTTTCGGCCCATTTAATCATGGTGCTTCAGAGGATGTACCTGGTTTTGCCACTCACCCTCGTCGAGGAGGCAGGGGCTAGCGAGGGATGAGCAGTGGGATTATCGGCCGTTGGCCACTGGCCTGCTGGTGTTCATTTAACTATCACCGATTGCCATTCCTGCTTTGGAGCCTAAGCTACACTTCAGATTTGAAACCGTTACCCCAGGGGCAGCTCTGTCCCGGCACTAGCTCTTTAAATGTATGCACTGGTAATCGCATTTAATTTGACGAGGCTTGCGTAAAGCTTTGTCTAAGAAAAAGGATAGGTTTCCAGCCTGTCTCATGGACTCATACTTTCATTAAATGTTATCTATTTAAAATTTCAATGCTTTTTTTTTACTTGGATCCACCTCTAACCACATTACAGTGAAAAATAAATCCTTCCACAGGCAAGTATGTTTATAATAAAACTTTTTAGAAGCTGCTCAGAATTTCTTATCTCTTAATTTTTCCACTGTTTCCATTATCTGTAATATGCTTATGTCAAGCTCTCTTGGCATGGCACAGGCTTTCATCTCATGTATTGTATGGTGCCAAGCACTTTTTTCTTTCTTCTTTTGAAATAATTATGGGGTTTGAGATTTTTAGATCAAGCTGCAAATGTTTTTTCTCTGATAAAGATTTTGGGTCAAGCAGCTATTATTCCTTTCTTATCCCAGATGAAATTTCCCCCAAGCAGAACAGTGAGAACTGAGGATGTCATAAAATCCATTAAAACTCATACGCTGGAATTAACGCAGTGACTTAGACCGGTGCAATAGCACTTCTTGGGACACCTCATCTGATCTGTTGGACCCCTCACAGCAAAATGAACCTCCTTTTGAAAGCATGGAGGTTTCAGGTTGGCTCCTTTGCCTTACTGTATTGCATATTGCTTTTCTTTTACACCAGCCCATTGCCTTGGCAATGGCCTCCGGGGCAAGGGCTGCCTTTGTTGCACGTATGTACAGTGCAAACACAGCTGGGAACACTGCTGACACTGGGTGGCTTAGGAGGTTTCGTTATAGAAGCATTTGTTACCACTCTTCTCTCCCAGCATGCCTCTGACCCAGGCTACATCAACAAAAAGTAAATAAAAAGAGCATACATATATACGAATGTTAGATCATATATGCTGGATCTGCTACACGCAGATATATTTAGCCATATACTGGTGTGTATGTGCTCGTGCTTAGGAGATGCAATGCCTACAGTCTGAAATTTGTTACACAGCTGCTGTTTCTTGAGCAAGTCAAGATTTTCTTTATTACACCTAGTGAGACAGTTGTTTAAAAGAAAAAAAAAAAAGATTACACAGGGCCTTGCATACCCAAAAGCTCATCTCCCACTTTAAACTACCACAGTTGCGCTAACAAGAGATACTATTTTTTCCTTGCAAATGTTGTCTGGAGACCATTACGTGTTTGACAACGGCAGTCTGATTGCTTCCTCTGTTGGAGAAGGAAGGTGGTGCTCAGAGAGCAGCTGTCACGGCTGAAGGGCCCTTGGGTTTGGTGCAGCACAGGAAGGGCACAGGGAAAAGCAGACATGACGCACGAGACCTTACACGACTGCTCTGCGGGGCTGCAGGGGTTTCAGAGCACCTGGCAGCCTTCCTAGGACAGCCTGGTGGCCGGCTCTGCTTCAGAGGTGGCCTCTCCAAGACTGCCAGCCAGTCTGCCGTTTCAGATAAGCTGCATCTTTCTTTACAGTGGTTGGTTAAGGAAAGAGACTTTTTAAACATAAGCCACTGCAGTGCTGTCAGGGTTTCCTGACTTGCAATCCGTCCTCCTCTCCCCCCGCCGCAGTGCCGGGGAGCTGCGTGCAGGGATGATGACGTGCATTCCTAAAAACTGCGTGGGGATGGAGAAGCGGTGACCAGAAAGCAGCAGGCCAGCGAGAAGGTAAGTACATGCTGGGGCTATGCGTGGCAGCTGGGTGAGCTCCGGAGGTAGATCCACACGGATCTGCTGGGGACGGGGACGGCCGGCCATGCCTGCCATGAGCAGTGGCCATGCCACTTGGCTGCAGCCAGGAAGGTGGTGGCAGCCATCTGCGCCCAGAGACCACAGCGTATGTAGGTACCGCCTGAAGCGCCGGACCCCTGAGGGACTTCTTCATCACCAGTTCACCAGGGTGACCCTTCGCTCCCGGGAGAGCTGGGGTGGGACTCCCAAATGGTGCTGCAGCGGGGCAGCCGTGGGCCCGAGCGCTGCGAGCAGGGAGGCGGAGGTGCTGTAAAGTAGTTATCTACTATTAATAGCAACAGCCTCACTGTGATTCTATTAATAATAACACCTTAATTAATAAAAGGTGGTTAATAAATACCGGCTGTGGCCCGTGATTCTTCCCAACTCAATTGTCTATGAGAAAGAAGGAAATCTACCACGACATTGGGAAAAATTAAAATCCGGAGCTCTCTGCTGGGCCATGCATCCCTGCAAGAACACAGGCCGGCATTTCAAAATTAATGGAAAGGTGCCACCTTAAAAGTTATCTCAAATATTTTTAATTCCTCTAGCTTGTTATCAGATTTACAGTCATCAGTCATCAGTCTTACAGATGATTCAAACTTTCATTCTCCTGCTTTTGTCTGGTAGCATTATCCATGAGAAAGTTAACCCAACACCTCGGAGGCACATTGTGGCAACCCTTAGTTATAGTATAATCTCCCACACTTAAAAAAATCTCCTAGAGTTTTCGTTCCTAAAAGCTCTGAAATTAGACTGGGCATGAGTAAGATGCTGCAAGCCTTATTACAGAACTAGTGTGGAATACACTCCCCATTCCTCCTCCCTGACCTCTGGGTCTCCTCCTCAATTGGTTAAAGACACATTTCCACGATAAGATTCGTATGTGTGTTGAAGCACATGCCCCTAATACAATGATATTTTACCTCCTTTCTGTTTTTCAGCATCTCTGTAGAAATAAATATGGGTGTTTGCTTGCAGACCAGTCACCTGCTGCTATGAACACTGCAGCTGGGACATATAACAAGTCCCCATTTGGGAGCTAACAGTCATCTTCTGCCTCCTGGTTCCAGCTACACCCATGCACCTGAGAATGGTTCAGCATAACCATCAGCATTCGGTTTTGGCTGGAAATTATGAAAACATCTGAGAGAGCACCTTTCAATTCCAAGATTGCTCCAAAGTGCTCCGACCTTTGAACAAAAATCAGTCGACACTTGGGCTGCCTCATGTTTGTGTCAGACCATGACTGATCACGTGTTACAGAAAAATTTATTCTTCTTCGCGATTTTGTTACCTGATGCAGTAATATAGTGCTTTTCATCTTTGGGACAGTGGACAGGTGCCACAACCAGCCAGGGCATGCACCTTGGGGAGAGCGTCAAAGTTGACCAGGTTGAAGCCTCCTTTGCCTAAACTTTTGATTTTTGGTAAGATCAATGAACTGACTTTGTGACTGTACATTCTATTCAAAAAGGACTTTCAACACTAAACCCCCAGGATATTTGCAAACTCTTATCTTCCTTTCAAGCTAACTTCTCCTGCATAATAGACACCGCATGTCTCTGCCCATCTTTATTCCCCACCCCACCTCTGCGTGCCAGCACAGTGCACGTCCTCACTGAGTTCAGAGCAGCAGAAGACATGTTCACGCAGACGCCGTTAAATGATGCAATGCTGATGATACCAAACATGGCAGCTGGATACAGTCAAGGATTTTTAAGACTCTTCTTCCCTGTCTTTCTACTATTTATAGTTCCTCTGTAGCCTTCCTGAGATTAGAAGGAGAAAGAAGAGCCAGAATTGCCTGCGGTATTCAAAGTGAGCATGCACCAGGAACTCGAGTAATTACATTACAATGCTTTCAGTTTGATCATCTGGTACTTTCCTAGTACCTCCCACTATTTGTCTTCTGACTGCTGCTGAGTTTGGAAGCTGATATTTTCATAGAACCATCATTTACAAGCCTGGGATCATTTCCTAAATGGCAATATGTATCAAAACTATCATAGTATATATAAAATTGTACCCGATTCTATGTTTATCAGTGTTACAGTCCATGTGCCATTTTATGACCCAGCCATTCAATCTCACGATATCCTTCTGCAACATTTTGCAGCTTTTGTCTTTAGTCTCAAGCCCGAGTAACTTGGTCTTGTCAGTAAATTCTGTCCCTGACTTCCCACGTCCATTTCCAAATCACTTATGAATATATTGAGCAGCACAGAACTAGTTTTTGATATACTTAATTTATAATCTTTTAATCAGTCATCCATAATTATCCCTCCTTTCTTATTCCATACCATTTCTTTATGGACACTTGGCCAGAGATGCTGGTGAAAGCCATCTGAAAATTCAAGCAAACGTAACTAGCCAGCCCGTCCTGACATAAATGCTCCAAAGACCTGTAATGGATTTCATAGTTGTGTATCCAACACATCTACTCTTTCATTATGGCTTATGTCACTTGGCAAGGTACAGCCAGCAATTCCATTGGATCTCTCCAGAATCCTCACACACAGCTGTGGGTTTTGGGTTTTTTTGTTTCTTTGAGGTTTTTTTCTTTCTTTAAAACTTATTTACCATTTTTTTCTTTCCTCTGGTACTAAGGCAGTTCTAAGCAAAAGTTAGTATTTTGAAAGTCTTCTGAAAATACTGCATGACCTTAACGAAATGAACACCTGCGAGCAATTTATCAGTGTGTTTTAATAAGCCATTTACTAACACTTTAATTTCAGCCAGATCTTCCAATTAAAACCCTGTCAAAAATGTTAACAGCATGGAAAGTTTGCTAAGGACTTCAACAGCAAGCACAGATTAAACAAAAATTAATCAGTATCTATTCTGGTCTATTATTCCAGAAGGGTTCCTTTACACCTTGACCACCTAGTCACCCACATCTTTTGACAACTGTCAGAGACAATACTGTACTGAGAGCTAGGAGCAGAAACACATTCAGCTACATCAAATCACAGGGAGATAGTATTCCTCCTGCACAGTGCAGAGATAGGTTTAGTACTGGCAGTTCTAATATCCAGACATAGAATCATGGAATCATTAAGGTTGGAAAAGTCGTCAAGGATCATCCAGTCCATCCATCTCCCCCCCACCTATT
>VWZZ01002172.1:178851-189885 GCA_013399095.1 Psophia crepitans | reverse complement strand
AAAAAAAAAAAAAAAGGGCTGGTTAGCATCACAGGAAAAAAACCAAGCTGAACTGTATTAATAGACCTGGTTTTACCTCTTGGGAATGTCATCCAGTTAACAATCCAAAGCAAAGGATCAATTAAAAAAAACAAAAACCAACCACAAACCCAAAACCGAAAAGCCCCCA
Source organism: Psophia crepitans (assembly GCA_013399095.1). NCBI lineage: Eukaryota > Metazoa > Chordata > Aves > Gruiformes > Psophiidae > Psophia > Psophia crepitans. Next base: position 189,716 of record VWZZ01002172.1, on the reverse strand, counting down.
AATGTCTGCAAACATCAACTGTTTTGGAGACATAAAACATGGAATATTCCTATTTCCTTTACTTGGATACTTCAGTGATTACTTCTCACACTTAAAAAGTTGGCACCTTTTAACTAAAATTAGATTCTTGGGGGGTTCTAGCAATCACTTTATGTTTTCTTTCTTGTCTAGTTAACACTGCAGTATGTTATTTTTCTTCTCGTGCAAGTATTTCTAACCCACAGAGAAGTCCCTTCTTGGTCTTCTAAAAAAACCTCAGATTGCTCAGTAAATCTTTTCCCAAAATAAAACCTGATTCTGTATTAAAGAAGTGTTTTGTTAGTTTGTTTTTAATTCTCCTATTAGCATCAAAAGGGTATACAATTTAAATATTTGATACTTATGTAATTCATCATACCATTTTACTAATTACTCAGAGGAAAACATCTGGGAGAGATTTATGTGCCTCATTTCATACCTAAATCGGAATGCATAAGAGATGGGCAACAGAAATAGTAATGTGTAAAGATTACACAGAATTTTAGATTACATTTGAATATTGGTATCAGAAATTATGAAATACTTTATTAAAGTGCTAAGGACCCCACACTTAGAAAAGTAATCCATTACAATGGAAGTACTAATATTAGTACAGAAATAAAGCACTCAAGCCTTTCGTAACGGGAAATTCTCAATTTATTTTATCAAATTATCCTACTATGCAATTTTTCAGAAATCCATTTCAAGATGATACAGAAGAAAACCTTCAGAGAATAAGCAAGTAAGTGCACAAATCAATCATTTTCTCAGTCTGGTGACAGTCACAGAGGTAAAAAGGAGTCTAATCATCTCGTAGTAGCTAATAACAAGCATCCTTTCTTATCACAGATACCCAAATGCCTAAAGAGGCAAAGGCACATTTTGGCACCACGGCCTACTTCAGTACAGCCAGGAAAAACTGCATGAATGCTTCCCATTTCTAGGGGTTGCAAAAGCCCATGTAAAAAGAGAGCTGCCAGCAGATCCACGCAGCAAACAGAACCTTGTAGAATTAACTTCTTCATCAACATCCTTAAGTGCACTGCTCCTTTACTGAACACGGAAGCATGTTCCCAGAGAGCTTCGAGTTCAGTTTGAAATGGATGTGACAAAGGAAAAATAAATAAGGACAGGATGTGGTGAGGAAGGATGGATGTGCCTGGATCCCTTACACCACCAAGACGCACTCAACTATAGTTAAGGATATTACAGTAACATTTTTTAAAAGAAATCCACCTTGTGTAGGTGAGAAATAGCTAAATTGCACACAGAGCAGAGATCCCTGAGCTAGTGGAGACCTAGTTAGAAAATCCACACAACACATTGCAAAGCAACGTGGACCTCTATCCATCTAGGTCTAAAGGAAGTATTGCTACTTTTTCAGCTAATAAATATTGCTTACTAGCTCCCATTCAAGACCATGTGAACAATGGATTGCATTTGCTAGTGTATAACCCTGAAGTTCTGGTTCTAAGGCTTGCACAAGGGCAGCCAGGTTAGATCTGCTTTTGTTATCGTGGATGCAGCCAACAACAAAGCATTCATATTTAGTGCATTAATCTCAAATAGAACTGAAATCAGGCCATCAGGCTCCACGGCTGAGTTACTTTCTACAGAAAATATGAATCTGTCTTTTCTGGACAGTTTTCCCATCTGCTGACCCAGAAATTTGTCATCATAGGTTGAAACCTGCCAAATTAAGATGCATTTGCTTTTGATAACATTCACTGAAGTGGTTATTTCCATCAGAATAATTCCATTTCCCATATTCTCTTTCTAAGGAAACTGAAAAAAAAAAAAATTGCCTCTCTTAGCTGGTACGTAGCCTTAAAGTAGTCCACACAGTAGAGTAAGTGTGTGGAAACAGCAAAACTCCTCCCAAATGTTTTGAAGAGCTAGTAGATAAATACAGAATGTGGGTCCACAGCTTTACAGAGGTAATCAGTTATTCGCCGTCTCATTTCTGCCATACCATCTTCCCCATCCCACTTTCCTGCACCCAGTTTCCTTTTTTTTAAAGAAAAACGGAACCACTCTGTACTAGTACTAGGAGCAGAAAGAGACGGCATTTTTTAGGACAGAGCTCGGAGACATCTGCTAGGATACAGCATAAGAAACTTAACTCTAGATATTAATGAATTTGATGAAGTCTAAGTTTTGGATAGAAAATCGTTAAAAATCCCCAAGTCAAAACAGATGCACTGCTGTTAACTGACAGAGTTTCAATAAAATTGGAAGAAAATCATGGGTATCCCAGTCGCTAATGTCAATTAAGACTCTCCTGGCAAACTGCAGTTTGTTTACCTTGAAGAACTTAAATGAGTTGAACTTCAATATGTTCCACTATGAAATCTTATAGAACAGAAAACTCACGCTGATATAAATAAAATCAGGTTAAGAATTGATTTAGTTAAGAATCAGTACTTGGCTGCTCTGCACACACTTTTAATTCAGTTTGTAGTGCCTGATACCAATTTAACTGAAGTGGGGCAGCTCAGGAACTAGCTGAGCATCAGCTTCAGGTGGTGAGAAATCACGCTGTTCATCACTTGTTTTGTATATTCTGTTATTTTTATCATTATTTTATTATTATCAACTTCCTTTTCTGTGCTATTAAACTGCCTGTATCTCAAACCAAGAGTTTAATTATTTTTTTTCTGGATTCTCTCCCCCATCCCACCAGGAGGGTATGGAGTGAGCGAACGACTGTGTGGGTGTTTTAGCATCCAGCTGGGTTAAACCATGACAGTTATTACAGACTTTACCATTTTAGCTAGAGCTGAAAACTTGTTTTTCAATGCTTATGTTCTTAACCACCTAAGGCAGATGCCAGCATCAGCACTCACACCAGTATCCCGCAGCATCTTATCCAACATCATAATGTATCCCTATATTCAGCGTTGGCCAGTATCAGCACAATGATTAAAAAAAAAAAAAAAGACAAGTGAAAAGACATTAAAATGAGGTGTTCGCCACCCAGAAAATCATTTTTACGCTTCATTCAGACAGTTCTGACCTTCATTCAGCAACACACACAAGCTAAGTAGAGCAGCTCCGGGATGACCCTAAACATTTAAAACCAGCAGCTCTGTTTGTAATGTTTTATGTAATAAGATTAAGACGTGTATCAAAGTCATTTTACAATTCCCAGCAACAAAAGCAAAAGTCACCACAGCATTACTAAAACGAGTAACAGCTCAAGACCAAGTACTTCTCCAGGACTGCAGAACAGCTAAGACGGACTCTTAGCTCTACAGTTCTGGGAGCACAATGTTCTGTGCTTGTCTAAAGAAACCCAAGTTACAGAAAACTCAAGGAAATGTGGTCATAGGTCTTACATGTCACACAGCTTGTGCCACATGAGTTGTAGGAAACCATCAGCTTAAGGGTATGTATTTTTGTACTTGCTGGGCTCCAATTTCTGCAACATAGACCGCTCCACTCTTCATGTCTACATCCACGAGGTGTGGTTTGGTTTCATCTGCCAGCTGGACTGTGTTGACCATAACACAGTCCCCAATAGAGCCAACTGGTGGTGCTGCCAAGATTGCTAACCGGTTGATATTCAGCTGAGCTACAATCAGGTATTTGTAATTGGCAGTAAATCTGTGAGAGAGAGAAATGTATTTTTTGATTATGAACTCTATATGACATCTCATTTTAACACAATCATGCACTTTAAAACACACAAGACCTCATTAATAGTCAAGATTTTGAGGCTACAACAGACTACGTGCAATGAAAAATGAACTTGTAAGCCTTGCTCTACGTGTTGCTGCTCCTTGAGACAGATTATGCTATAGAAAACTCATTCAAGACAACCTCCCTTCCTCTAAACGCCACAACAGTAAGGTCAACAACACAGAACAACTTGAAAACTAAGGTCCCAATCGTGCACTCAAATCCATGGGTCTTGTTATAAAATCAGGATTTCCCTGTCAAGGTACGACTGTGTAGATCTTTCAGTACGATTAGGGCCCAGCACCCTATTAAACTGGTTAAGTCCTTGTCATCAAGCACTAAATATCAACATTTTAATTCACCAGTAAGAGTGCACCTTATTTATGTAATTGCATACTTAAGGTTCTACAACACCTGACAGAATAGGGTCCATCTTCTGAAAAACAGCCGCTCCAAGACCCAAGCCATTCTCCTGTGACTTTATCAAAAACTTGGATTCTTTTGTTGTCTCTGTCTGCAACCCATACCTGTCAAGAACAGAAATCATGGATGTTCACAAAGAGAACAAATAAAACACAACAGCGCAGGGTGCTGCACCTGTGTCAGGCCAATCCCAGACATGAGTACAGACTGGGAGAACACACTGAGAGCAGCCCTGTGGAGAGAGACTTGGGGGTTCTGGTGGACCAAAGGCTCGACATGAGCCAGCAGTGTGTGCTGCAGCTCAGAAGGCCAACTGTGTCCTGGGCTGAATCAAGAGGTGTGACCAGCAGGTAGAGGAAGGTGATTGTCCCCCTCTACTCTGCCCTCATGAGACCCCACCTGGAGTACTGCATCCAGGTCTGGGGCCCACAGCACAAGAAAGATGTGGACCTGTTAGAGGTTAGAGTGAGTCCAGAGGAGGGCCACGCAGAGGATCAGAGGGCTGGAGCACCTCTCCTATGAAGAAAGGCTGAGTGAGGTGGGGATGTTCAGCCTGGAGAAGAGAAGGCTCTGGGGAGACCTCATTGCAGCCTTACAATACTTAAAGGGGTCTTATAAAAAGGATGGAGAGAGACTCTTTACTCGAGTAGATAATGATAGGACAAGGGGCAATGGTTTTAAACTAAAAGAGCATAGACTTAGATTAGACATCAGAAGGAAATTATTCACTGAGAGGGTGATGAGGCACTGGAACAGGTTGCCCAGAGAAGTTGTGGATGCCCCATCCTTGGAGGTGTTCATGGCCAGGTTGGATGGGGCTTTGGGCAACCTGGTCTAGTGGGTGGCATCCCTGCCCATGGCAGTGGGGTTGGAACCAGATGATCTTTAAGGTCCCTTCCAGCCCAAAACATTCTATGATTCTTACATGAACAAAGTATCCTGTAATAAAAAAGAAGTACACGTTGGGAGAATGTACCTCCACATTCAAAACTATGTAAGTAGATATGACTTCCAGATGTAAATCAAAAGTGCCACATAGTTAACATACACAAATTATTTTATACTACTTTAACAGATAAATCAGTGCCTTTTCTTCATTTTTGTGGCTATGATATGGATATATTTGGTAGGATTTCCCCTCTGCCAGTGAGGACATATTCCCACATCTTCAATTCTAAAGATACTGGTCTGTCACCCGTTAACAATTTGGTTTTCAACAGTAGTCTCATTTCATGATCCACTCATATGATGACTGCAAACACTCTGATATGCCTAATGCTACTATAAATATTGAGCAACTTGAACACTAAGAGCTTTTTCAGCATCTTTTGTCTAATCAGTTTTATTGAGCTTATCTCTGTTCAACCCTGAGCTAACTGGGTTCACAAACACTGCAAGCTAGCAATACCATTAAACAGTTACGGTAAAGGCCTCTCTCGTATTACAGTTGTTGAATTTCAGCTGATGACAACTTGTCAGTCTGGTAAATAAACTCCATGACTTTCATCAAGTTAGAAATAATTGTCAGTTCCTAAGAAACCTAAGACACTGCTGTATTAGTGCTTTGCTTAAAAATCGTGATGAAGGAAAGCTGACCTGAGATCTTTCATCACAATTTTTAAATGAAACAGTACTACAGCAGTCTCTTAGATCTCTTCGGAACTGACAATTATTTCTAACGTAGGCTGATCAACACCACATTGGCAATAAAATTGTAGCCCATTGCAACTGCCATCTTTGAATGTATATACTCACTGTTACCCTTCAACACAAAGCAGCCATGTCTCTCCCTCCCACTCTGCCAGTTTTAGCAGAGAAGTGATTTTTATATACGCTTCGTACTCTGGCTCAGACAGCACCAGCAGAATTAGCTCAAACCAGCTATTTAAGATGTTGTAGTCAAGCAATCTTATTTTCCCTGAAACAGATTAAGAAGCAACTGCATAATTCTTCTCCAAGAGCAAAAGCCAGGCTATGATTAATGTTTCCTGGCAGAAGTCGACTCTTGAACACCTTGGGTTGCACATAGAAAAGGACTGATGTCCACAGCCAACTAGAGCCTTACTATCATCTTAAGCTTATTTAGAATTTCCAAACATGAAATTAAAATCTCCCCCCAAAAAGCAAGTGCTTGGGTTGATATTTATTACAGAACACAGTTCTCCTGTACTCTTACAATGCCTAGCTGTAGAAACTGTAGGAGGGAGAGTTTGTTGTTGGATGGGCACTGACAACGTAAATGGTCAGAACCCTTGTGTTAACCTTGCAGCCAGCTACTTCAGTAGCATCTGCAGCGCGAAACTTCGGCTCGTGATCACTACCACACTGAAAACTGTAACCCACATAAAAATGACCTAGATCACAGCATTTCAATTAAAAATAAGTACAATTTCTTTTGCTCAAATACATGTAAACAAGTCAGTTGAAAGATGAAAAAAAAAATTCTGCCTTTATTCTTTACCCGTCCAAAAGCATCCATTGTTACACTGTGAGGAATCTGGAACTGACCAATGCCCGTCCCATTTGTTCCGGTCAGCCATATCTCTTTGTAATCTAAACAGTGAGCACCATGGAAAATAAAAGTAAAAAAAAAAAATCACAGTAAGAAAACAACAAATAAAATAAGTTTAAGTTATTTTGAGTAATTTTTAAGAGGTGGAATTACTAAACCCAGGCTTTTCAAACACAGTACTACAGATAGGTAAGAAATGTTGGAACTACTATAGAAACTAGTGGATTATTATTAGCGGTTTCCTGATTATGGTTACAGAAATGTACCCACTAGTACACAAAAGCCACAGTCCTAGGCTCTGTTAAGCATTGTGTTTAAAAAATATATAAGTACATATTATTTATATTAATATTAATTGGTTTTATATATATATAAACAGTTGGCTGATTATGATATTCATGTGTTTACTAAATTGATTTTTTACATTTGTTACCTGGCAGTTTTGAGTTTTAACAGTTTACCATTTTACAAACTAGATATTAAGATTGTTTTACGATAGCAGAAAGGAGAAATGGTAGCTCTTCCACTCTTCCCCAACTGCAGACATGCACAGACTTCTCACTCAGCTCTAACCAACACTGACCATCTAACTGGGGAATATCAGCAAGCTAATTAGAAACATGGAATAATTAAAATATAAAAGATCTCCAGACACCATCAGGTCCAACCTGCTGCTCAAAGCAGGACTAGCCTTGATAACAAATCCAACTCTGAAGGGTAGATCAGGTTGTTCATAACTCATCAAGTTTTGAGCATCTCCAGGAGTGGAGACTGCACACCCTCTCTGGGCAAACTATTCACTGTGTGATCACCCTCACCATGAATCCTTCCCTCCAGAAACCGAACTGGAATTCCCCCCTCTTGCATCTTTTGCTCGGTGTTCCTCATTCTTCACTGCATCTCCAAGAAGTGTGTGTCTCTGTCTTCTCTACCCTCCATTACTGACTTGAAGACAGCAGTAAGAATCCTCCTCAGCCTTCTCTCTCGAAGACTGAACAAACTCAATTCTCTCCTCAGCCTCTTGTCATAATCAATTCGGAGATTTCACCTGAAGTGACAAGCAGTAAAACAGGACCTGATCCAACCAGTCTTCAAACTAATGTTAAATGACAGCTCTACCTAGTCCTCGCTTAAAAGTATTCTCAAGCTGTGTTATTTAAAATTCAATTTTCAATGGTCAACTACAGCAGAAGTTTATTTTTTCATACCGTTGGACAGTTTGAGCAATCTGTTATTCATTCCTCCGTCTCCATCCACAACATAGATATCTCCACTTTCCTCTACAAAGATTTCTGCTGGTTGGTCAAATTGTAGGGGAATCAAACTTGAACCAGCATTACCTGGCGTGCCCAAGATCTGCAGAAGTTTACCTGAAGGGCTATACTGTTTCACGGTGTGCCCGTATTTCCCTGAATTAAGAAAAAAAAGTGAAAAAAATCTTAAATCTAGCTGTAAGTATTACAACTGATTACAAAGATTAAAAAAAGAAAACCTCCTGATACTTTCAAGTGATATTAATAAATCAGACAAAATTCTAGTGAGAATATGACTATTAATCCATAGGGTACAATATTCATCCATTGTATTAGGGCCACCAAGCCTAGGATAGAAGACAAGTCTAGCAAGAAGATTTCCCCCCCGCCCCAATACTTCTCTTGGGGAAAAAAAACAAAACACCAAAACCCAGAAATACAAAATAAAAACCTCTTTGCTTACTAAGTTCAGAAGCTATAAGCAGACACACAGCACAACCCACGTGCCTTCAGAGTGCTTTGTGCAGCACCTGAGAAGTTTGTTCATAGCAAGAAAAGCACAAATCTGTCTCAGAATTGTTTGACAGACTTAAATAAATGAGCTGTTTAAAGTAATATCTGCAATATTAGCATTTGCTTCCCTACCCAGTACTTCTCATATCACCACTGTGCATACCTGTTCCAACATCTGTGATCCATACTGAACTATCTGTTTCAGTGTTCAATACAAAGATACCATGAGGCATTTCAACCGTATTATTCCAGGAGTAAAGAAAATAACCTTCCTCTGAGAATACAAGTACCTTCGGTACATTATCTCCCCTCTGAAAAGGCAAAAAAAAAAGGTCTATTAAATAAACATGTTAAGTAAATAATCATATTTTCGAAAATCCCTCTCTGTAAGGTTTTTGCAACGTTACAGGAATCATGAGTCTCCTGAGACTGTCTGCTAGATCTCATTTTTTCCAGCCAGGAGAGAGAACGGTCTAAATTTAGCATGAAAAACCTTCCACTCATTCTAGACTTCCAAGTTAAATCACACAGAGTCCAATTTTCAGAGCAGCCAAGCTTCTGCAGCTATCTTGGTCTTCATTTTCAATTATCTTTTTCTGTTCTGGCTGAAAAACGTGCCAAGCATAACACAGGCATGAAAACCTATAACTGTACTTATTAGGCGCATGGCACTCAGATACTCACACTGTGCTTTATAATTTATAAATCCCACCACTTTCCACGGAGAGAATGTGGGACCTAGAGACACCAATGCATGGAACTGGGGTAAAGCAAGTAACTGAACTCCAGTTACTGTAACTGGCTGAAAGAGCTCTGTGGTTTTGATTTCATGGGACAAAGGCTGGAAGAGTGGAAGCTTCTCCCTCAAACAGCTTACCTTACAGTTAGAGAAGAAGCTACTGTAACTCGGTTACATTGGATCATGCATTTATATCACAGAAATTTAATGCTTTTAAAAACACAAGCAAGTACAGTCCCGTAACTTCTTAAAAAATGGATATAGCAGAGATATCGATAATAAATTTTCATTAGAATAGAATAGAATCATTAAGGTTGGAAGTGACCTCAAGGATCATCTAGTCCAACCATCCCCCCACCACCTATTAACCACTAAACCACGTCCCTAAGTACCACATCTAACCTTTCCTTAAACCCCCGCAGGGACGGTGACTCCACCACCTCCCTGGGCAACCCGTTCCAATGCCCGACCACCCTTTCCGAGAAGAATTTTCTCCTCATCTCCAACCTGAACCTTCCCTGGCGCAACTTGCAGCCATTTCCCCTTGTCCTGTCACATATAATAATTATTCACATAAATATACAGACACACGTATATACACGTATATACGTCTAAACCAGACACTTTAAAGGCAAAAATGTCCTAGGTTAACAAGGAGAGAAATACAGTATTCTCACTCACTTGTCCCACATAGACCAAACCATGAAGAGAGTCGACAGCAACACAAAATGTTTGACCAGTGAAGTATTCTGGAATTTTAGGCCAGCCTATGTCCAGCTTGTACATCTGTTGCTGTCCCTTCCAAGGAGAGGGGTAATCAAATGCTTTTAAAACCTGAAAATATGAAAATAAATATCCATTAGCAATTAAATCCATGATGGTGGGATCAGAAGAATGAGCAGCAGAAAGTAACCGTGTGCTGAAGCATCATAAATTGATTTATTCTGTTTAAATTAAGAAGACAGATAAACAGAAACAGGCTTGTAGCTTAGGGGTTTGGACTGCAAATGGGAAAATTTCAACAGACTGGAAATTAGCTAATGAAGTCCGTTGGACTGGGCAGCTCTGGAATCAGAAGGCAAAAAACCCACCCTGAAATTTCTTACATCGAAGTTACCATAGAAAATCATAGAGAAGGTTCCAAACGCAACAGAATCAATAACCACTTCAAGAAGACATGAAAATAAGAAAAAAAAAATCAGAATGAAGGAAAAATACAGGTCGGGAAAGGGAACTACGTCTTAGAAACAGAGCAGTGCAAGACACCAGGAAGGGCAAAACTCGGGTCAATGTACACATTTTAAAGAATAATGGAAAAAATAGCCTTCCACCGTTTTGCTCTATTTTTGCAGCAGCAGAACGGCAGCCGAGCACCGCTGCGCCACGGTCGGGTCTCAGCGCCGGCACGGAGAGGTCGGGCTAGAGCCAAGCGGCCGCGGCGGCGGCCCGGGGCCCCTCACTCCCCGCGCCCGCTAACGGCCGGCCGGGGGCGGGTCAGACGTGACACAGCGGCCGGCCCCTGAGGAAGGGCCGGCGGTCACGGGGGAAACCCGGCAGTAAGAAGTGCGAAGTTACCCCCCGCAGTTCTCCCCCGACGAGGAGGGCCCGAAGGGCTGCGATCACACCAACCAGCCTCCCCCCGAAGCGACGCAAGACCGCGGGAAGGCACCGGGACGAAGCGGGGCCCGCGGCCCGGCCCGCACCCCGGCAGCTCCCCGCGCCACAG